>BHFT01032254.1:0-35742 GCA_004320025.1 Laticauda laticaudata
GTTAGAGTTCACAGAGACTGTACAAAGCTTCTCACTGTTGCAGAACGAAGGTGGCTACCAAAAGGAGTTTGTTATGATCTAAGGTGGACATGACTGGATTGCTGTGGAAGAGCAAGAGGCAGATGAAGGCTGCAGAGGTCTGCAACAGACAGCGCTGACTGGTCTGAAAGTGAGATCCAGGTGAGTTGCTCCCCTTTTTTTATAGGCAATATAGGTTTTCCCCTATTGTGTCCTTTTGCATCTCCTAGGCATCGCTCTAGACATCCTTAATATCGCGAGATAGGTCCCCTCTGCGAACGTTTTTTCCATTTTAAAATGTTTGTCTTTGCGTGCTGTAATCCCACTTTCATACCATTTCTCCCGTCCATGCTACCACGCACTGCTCTCCGTCCGCGTCTGTTCCACTTTCCTCCAACTGTTCAGTCATTTTTCTGCTGGGTAGTCGGTCATCGATGACGCTGTGCGGCGCAGGATGCTAGTTCTCCGCTGCGACGCCCTCTTGCACGGGGCCGCCCACCACGAGAGGGGGATGCGCAGCGGATGCCTAGCAAGATGTAGCGGATGCGTACGGATGCCGATGGATGCAGAACGGATGTCCCCGTATGCCTAGTGGATTGCAGAATGGACGTGTTGGATACATTTTCTGCTCAGAAAGTTTGAGCAGCTCAAAACCTTTTGAGCGGATGAAATGTCAATTAGATGGCATGCTGGACGAAGAGAGGCAAGCCAAAACGAGGCAGTGAGTAGCAGAAGGAAGCATCACGTTAACCACCAACGGATGGCAAGTGTTTTTCTCCATTTTACATCCTCTTTCCATCCGTTGGTGCAGTGTGACAGGGGCTTAAGTTGGAAGCCTCATTATTTGAATTAGAAGTTGCTTTTGTAACACAATACTAAATGTGCCATTGTGACCGCTTTAAATGTTCCTAAGGGGGTTGGGGGTTAAAAAATGTAAGTTTTAGTTTTTATGTAGAGTGTACAGAAACCTAAAAAGGAGAAGGTCCTGGAACTGTGTATCCCTTATGGAAATAATTGAAAAAAATGCATTTCAAGCTTCCTCTACTCCATAATGCTGGCCACCATGACAACTCTATAAGTCAAATTAAAGATTTATTAATGGAAAAGGTAACTCTATCTTTGAAAAGACACTTTATATCCTTTCTGAATCTCTCTATTAGGTATTCATTTTTTTTAAAAATCTGAACCATGATAATGCAACAGAAGACTCCTAAAGGGGACTTTTCTTCAAAAAATGGGCATTTGAGATTTTGTATTCCTGGTTCAAGCTGTTGTATATGCAAGGAACCCATCTCCATTTTTACTGTTACATTTTACTGATACATTAGTCTACAATAGAATTTTACCATTTTGATTTGTCTTTACCTGATTTAGCTGTCTTGATTTTCTTTAATTTGGCTAAACTGTCTTGACTGGACTCCACCAGGATGTGACAGGCTGTGCTTTATTTAAAATAAAGATGTTATTCCTGCACATGGTCTCATCAGATTTGTGCAGCACACTGAAATACTGATTAGTCAACCACATCGCAGCATGACATGTTATGTAAATGTCTAAAATTAGTTCATATGAGTGGAATATATGAATCTCCCCCCAAACCTGGATTAATAACTGTCTTCAAATTAAGGATTAGATGGATGGGTTGAATCTGCTGTAGTCAGGAACTAAGCTATTTTCAGATAGTGCCAGCAGTGTGAGAATCTGAAGACATGCTTTTGCTGTGTCAAATTCACCTCAGCAGCCTGGACTTATCCAACTGAAGGACACAAAACAGAGAAGAGCTAGCTTTCAATTTAGGAAGTTAGTTTTGGGTGATTTGCTTAATTCAGCCTGAGGGATGGGGCATAGAGCAAATATAATGGATTAAATGATTCATCAAGCCTTAATCCACCACTTGCCTTTGGTTCGATACAGGATAGCTTTCTAAACCAGAATATGGTTTGTTTGATTTTGGTTTACTGTGTTAGGCAAAGACAACCAATGGTAGCTTATTCAGTAAATTAAGGTCAAGTTAGAGGATTATGTGATCATAGGTTCTATAAGAATACAATATTAGTTTTTTATAATGCTTGACAGACCATCTTGAGCTAGTGGTATGGTGGTTAGAATGCTGTATTGCAAGCTAAGTCTGCCAACTGCCAGCAGTTCAGTCCTGGCCAGCTCAGGTTGATTCAGTTTTCGATAAAATGAGGGCCCAGATTGTTGCAGGCAATATGCTGACTCTGTAAACTACTTTGTGCTGTGAAGCAGTATATAACTCTAAGTGCTGTTGCCATTGCTATCCTTGATTACAGAGAACAAGGAGAATAAAACAGTTTTATGTTTATGTGTGCAATAAACTCACATACTGATGGGATTTTCCAGAGTCAACTAGTTTCCCAAGTCAGCTGCAGTAGGTACTCTGAAGAGGGCAGAGCTGGTTCTATATAGTGCTAGGAAGACTTTTTATCCATTATTTTTTGCAACCAGAGTAGGACTGGTGAGTATCAAGTGTTTATTTATTTTCAATCTTGTGCCAGAATACAAATATGGATATGTAATGGGAAGGAATATGATGGGCATTTTGCTGAAGAAGTCTTTTTTAGTGACATTTGTTTCTTTTGTTGTCTTAGGACACTGTGTGAAAATGCTGTTCCTCATGCCTCCTCTCCAATGAACTTGATTTTCAAAAAAGGAAGGGGAAGATGTCAATCTTGCTCTTTCAGATAAATCTTTCTGCCCTCCAATAAATGTTATTTCTGGGAAGGTAACACAGCACTGTCATTTTTTAGCTGGTTTCAAGACATTGCTCTGTTCTAGCAGGCAAAACTGAGGTTATTAGGCCCTTCACTGATTCTCTCAGAAGATGAACTTTGTTGCAGAAGAAAGTAAAAAGATAATTACCCAGGAGTTGGGGATCATACTATATAAATTTAATAACTAATAATTATTACAATTAATTTCAGTTATAGTCAAAAAAACTGGAGAAGATTTTGAAAAATGAATGGGTTAAGATTTAAATGGAACTTCAAAATACAAACAGACAGGCATCTTGTTCATAACATATCTCATATAACAGTTATTGAAATGACAAAAATCAGTTCATTGATGAGGAAAAACAACTGGAAAATTTACAAAATACTGGGACCTGCAAATCAAAGCTGAAACCTATGGAAAAAGAAATCTGTTGTTGTATTAATCATGAGTGGAGCCCTTGGAGAAATACCTGAAGGACTTCCCCAATATCTGGAAATACTGAATTTATCTGATCTGAACGCTAGTTCTAAAAAAACAACAACAACCCACATCCTCCTTGGAACGGCCTACATTCTTAGACACTGCCTTAATAATTCTTGGTTAGGACTTGAATTATTATGAATAATGAATCTAATTATAGATTATCCACACATAATAATTACATTGCTTTAGTTTGGATTCTACCCATGCGTGTGTCTATGTGTATGCATGCCTGAAATGTGATGCAGAGCCCCAACATTTTACAGAATATTTTCTTCAGGGTTTGTTTAGTTCCAGCAACAGAAAAGACAAACAACTCTCTTCCATTTATGAGCCAAGAGTGCTTTAAAGGATAGGTCACTGTTCCAAAAAGAGAGTATGCCAAACACCAGCTTCTCATATGGTCTCATATCAATTCCAAATGAATAGCTTCCGAGAGGATAGTTTGAGTGCTTGGGACATCTCTGCTTTGCTTCTTTGATATTCACTTCATTTTCCCTCCCACTGGTTTACTAAACCCTCATATGCTACTAAAAAAGAATACTATCCATAACTGCTCCTAAGTCATCTTTAGGAAGATGCCAGCATAGAAATTATCCAGTTAAATTAGAATAATAAGGATATCATTTTATCCATTTGTTTATTATGTATATACTTATACCTATTTATACTTATATGTTTACATGTTATGTTTATACTTGTTTTCTCATACATGCTTGACAAAATAAATAAATAAAATAAAAATAAAATATTATGTAGGACAGAGGGCCCTTCTTCATGGCTGAGTTAAAGTGCTACTCACCAGTTCTTGACCAAGCAGCAAGCTAGACTTGAATGATATTTACTACTCCATTGGCAATCCCCATCCTGACACAGATACAATGCCCAACTGGCAGAGATGAATAGATCTGTCCCATCCCCAACACCTTTGGTTTCCCTCCACTCTCACCAAATATAATCAATTAGCAGGAAAACTTCCCATATCAGAAGGAGGGGAGGAGGCAAGATTTGACTAAACCATCAGGTTTGGCCAGTGGTGGGATTCAAATTTTTTTTTTTTTACTATCGGTTCTGTGGACATGGCTTGGTGGGTGTGGTGTGGCTTGGTAGGCATGGCAAGGGAAGGATACTGCAAAATCTCCTTTCCCACCCACCTCACTAACCTGCTTTCCAGCTCCGTTCTCCCAGCCAATCATCTGGGACTCAGGAGGCAGAGAATAGATGGGGGTGGGGCCAGTCAGAAGTGGTATTTGCTAGTTCTCTGAACTACTCAAAATTTCCACTACCGATTCTCCAGAACTGGTCAGAATCTGATGAATACCACCTCTAGGTTTGGCTACCTGTGAAAGCCCATTCTGGTCTGCCCAATTGTGCAACAGTCAAATGATAAGATAAGAAAGTTACACCTATTTCCATTCTCTTTTATCAAGCTTTTTAGGGAGATAAAGTCTAGTCAAATCTGGTTCTAGGGGATGGGGCTCATTTCCATTTCTTAGCTAAGGGAGCCAGTGTTGTCCGAACCATTTCCATGGTTAAGTGGCCCATATGGCTATACACCAAAAGGCTCACAGAGTGCTGTTTCCTTCCCACTGAAATGGTACTTCTTTATCTACTTCCATTTGAATGCTTTCAAACCGCAAGGTTGACAGGAGCTGGGGCAAATAACAGGAGCTCATCCCCATTATGCAGCACTCAGGTTTTGACGCGAGCTGTCAGATGACAAACTCAGCGTCTTTAACTGCTGAGATACTCTATATCAGGGCTATCAAACTCCCAGCTGCAGGATGGATGTGTCATGCCCTAGCCACGCGCATTTTAGTGAAGGGGAAAAAGTCCTGAAATATGTGATTGCGCTGTGATGACGTGAGTTTGACATCCCTGCTCTATATCAATGAAACTCATCGCTTCAATCTAACAATGTAATTACATTTGCACATTTCTACTTTTGGCTTTAATGCCGCATTGTCATTATATAAGCAGGAGAAAGAACAAAAGCACCTAGGTAGTAGACAACTTTCTTCCTTCTGGATGTTCATTAAAAGAATAATTTTGAATGTAAATAACAAAAACAGAAGTTACTTGTTATGATTAATGAAAATTGTGTTTTCCAAACAATTTTCTGTCAGAGAAAATAAGCACTAGACCATTTGTGTTTGTAAATTAACTCCCCTAATAATGATTCTGAATGGTAGGAATCTAAGTATCCTTAATAGAAACAATGAGTAAATTACTGCAAACATTAAAAATGACAAAGTGTGCCATGTTATTCTAAGTTGGATTAACAGAGGGATATAGTCAAGATCAAGGGAAGTACTAATGCCACTCTATAAAGTCTTAGTAAGACCACACCTAGAGTACTGCATCCAGTTTTGTTCACCACATTATAAAAAAGATGTTGAGACTTGAGAAAAAGTGCAGAGAAGAGCAACCAGGATGATTAGGGGACTGGAGGCTAAAACATACAACAAATGGTTGCAGGAACTGGGCTTGGCTAGTCTAGTAAAGAGAAGGACCAGGGGAGACATGATNAAACTGAACAAGGAGAGATTTAACCTGGAAACAAGGAGAAACTTTCTGATGGTGAGAACAATCAACCAATGGAACAGCTTGCCCTCTGAAGTTGTAGGAGCGCCATCAGTTGAGACTTTCAAGAAAAGATTGGACTGCCATTTGTCAGAAATGGTGTAGGTTACCCGCTTGGGTGCGGGGTTGGACTAGATGACCTACAAGGTTCCTTCCAACTCTGATTATATGTAATCTGTTATATTATTTATGATATGTTTTAATCAATTTATGTGACCAACCATCTCACAAGGCAGTCAGTATCTAGCATGTTTTTTTAAAAAAGAATCAATTAAACAGTCCCAGTAATATACCAATAGTAGCAGCTGAGGACAGCTATAACCAAAACTCCAGCAGCCATCCCACAGGCCCCCTTAACCTCCTGGCCTTAACAACTGGGAAAACAGCCAGAGCATAGCTACTCTGTTGGAGGTAGTCGGGAAGATAGAAGTCGGGAAGAAACAATTGGAAACAACCAATCCTGCAAATTATTTGGTCCCATGCCATGAAGGGCTTTACAGTGACAATCAGCACCTTGAACTGTATCCAGAAGCACTGGGGAAGCCAGTGCAAGTCATAGAGAAAAAGCATAACTTGGATGTAAAAAAGTGCATCTACTTATGTATGGAAGTTCATCTATTCATGCAGGAATGATCTTGGGAGGTAGGAGGAAGACCCTACAATGGTCAGATAAGAGGTAGCTGATCTTGCAGAAGGAATGTTGATGAGGAAATGTCTTGGAAATGAACCTTTTTAGTTATTTTGCATGGTAAAGATGAGGGGGGAGAGATGCCATACAGGAAACATACCCAGATAAATTAATTCTACTTCATTGTAAATTTACATTAACAGATCTTTTAATGTATTTCAGTGATTTTGTACCTATGTACTATTATTAAACAACTTTGTGTATGTATTATTGTAGACAATCTTTGATTAGAGCTTTTAGCAAATCAGACTTAAGGTCCCCAAGATGCAGTTGCATAAACACTCAGATTAAAGCTTAATGAGCTTATATGATGTTTCAGGTTTAGCTTCTTTTGTTACGTGTGATCTGCCATGGGTTCAACTTTCAAAGTGTGAACATTTATAATTTCTTCACAAAACCATGCTATTCTATTTTGAGAGGTTTTCTCAAAAAAATAAAATAAAATCTGGATGCCATTTGTGCTAAATAGGATTTCATATAGCCCTAAGTAAATAATTACAGCTCCCAATATCTTCTTCTTGTTGTTTGATATAATAGATGTTTAAAGTGCATCTCAAAAACATAAAATAAATCAGAAAAAAATAACTAGAAAAGAGATTTGCAAGTAGTTAAAAAAACTGAGTAAAAAAATTAAGATAGCACTAGATTAGTGCTGCATATAAAAGTGAAGTCAATATTTATTAATTAACCAAAACAGCCTTATAATAATGTTATAACAATTTGTAAAATTTCTAAAACAATTTGTAAAAAGTAAAAAGAGTTTCTATCACAACTAAAAAGTTCTATTTTTATTATTTAATTAATCAGGAAAGAGCTGGTGTATTAAAGCCTTATGTTAAGATAAACCCGAATTTTGGATATGGCACAAGCCCACATGTAAAATTATAATTAGCAACAACCTTTCTTGAAATTGAATTTAATTCTGTATTAAACAGTTATTTTTGACACTATACCTCTTTCCACAGTTAATGCCACTCTTTTAAAGATATTTCAAAGAATCTTGTAAGATTGTGTGTTTTGTGTGAATATATATTCATTTGTATGAAATAAATAAAAATGCCAGAGACCTACTGTTGAAAAGCCAGAGTTGGGAGCCTGGTAGTATACAAATCATGATGATAATGATCATCATCATTTTTACCATCATCATCCTGGCTTATATGTATTCATACTACATTTATTAATTGCTTTATTTAGTTGGAAATCAATATATTTAAATCATGTATTTTTAAATTTTTATTTTAAATCAAGATTTTCTGGGATGATTTAAATTATTTTGCTTCTACTTGCAAAACTTTCTTTGCATAACCTTTTGATTTCTTTTTAAAAAATAAGATTTCTAACAATAAAAATGGGGACATAAGCAACCACATAACTCTTTTCTTTCTGAATTCCAATATGACAGAGATAACCTGTGATAAATGATGATATGACTTGCACTGAGAGTAGACATATGGGTTCTTTTTTATTCATTATCAGGAAATATTTCAGAGTCAGGATGAGACATATGAAACAGTTTGTAAAACAATCAATGTCTATTAATATGATTCTGTTACGTGGAAGCCTTTTTTGTGGGCATATTTTCTGCATGCTGAAAGAAAAGTCCAAACTTTTGATCTCTAATGATGAATAAATACAGGCGCCCCAAGATGTCTGATAGAAATGCAGCATTGTTTACCCTTTTGACTGACCCTACGGTGGGAGCCTAATCTGGAATGAGCAATGCTCGGCTTTTAAAAATAACAGTTGTAAGACTGAAACCATACTTGAGGTAGAAACGGGTAATGGTTCCCTGGGGTCAAGGAAAGTTATTGTGAAAACTAAGTTATGCCTTCAAGGGTGGAGCTTGTCCTCAAGGGTAATCCTAGACAAAAGTCCTCTCATTCTTCTTGACATGTATATGAAACTGTGGTTTAGCCTGTTTAGACAAACTAGGAGTTGGTTATTTCCATTCTTCATTGTTTATATTCTGCATTTTTTTCTCTTTTGGAAACAGGGCAACAATCTTCCTATTCTTGAAGCAGAGATTTGTAGGGAGTGCATATGATTATATGCTTCCTGATATTTGTATTTAAGAATTCCAAACAGGCCAGTTTTAATCAAAGGTTTTACTAACACTGGTAAGAAATCTTAGCTGGAGTGTTTTCTGTTCTTTGTTGTTTGCCCCTCTCTCTTCTTTATGTTTGCCCTTCAATTGACATCTCCTGGGAAGTTTAAATTGATTCACTAACACAAATATGTTTGTAAAGTGTAAATAAGATGCCAATTGAACAGCTCATGCTCTAGTGATACATATATCTTTGGGTGTTAGTTGCCCTTATATGAGTAATTTTTACAAAACATTCTGGTTTATTTTCCTCTCTCTGTCTTCCCCTTCTCCTCACTCTGTGTTCTAGATTGTTCTTCATTGTTAAAAATTAAGAGAAAATAAATAGCAAGGCCTTTCAACCATAAATATGGTAGGTGAATAGTAGATATTATATAAGCTATACAGTTAATCAAGATGACTAAACTGTATTGTTTAATCATTTCAAAATGACCAGCACTTTAACAATGAAAGCAACAAATGAATTGACACCAAAAAAATTATTTACATTAATAGTTTTAGAGAAAAAAAGCTGAACTAATCTTTTGTCTTTTTTTTTTTTCAGAGTAGCATGGAGATTTCCCATTTTTATCCTAAGGAGACCATTTAGGTTTAAGTTCTGGTAGAATATCCTGATTGTTTTTGGACTGCCTCATATCTATGTAATAATGTTAGCTGACAGCACTTGTACATGTGACCATGACAACACTTTTAGATTAATACCATAACCCTGTTATTTCATATCTTCATTGGCAATTGAACTAAAATTGTTCTATCTTGATCACAGTGAAGCTCAAATCACAAAATGGAAATTGTGATGCTATAGTTTCATCATGTTTGTGGACTAGCATGGTTCATTTTGTCTGGACTCAGATATTGGTTCTGAGCATTTCCATTTCTCCGCATGAGCTAGTTGGCATAATGCCCTCATGTATTCATTCACACCACATTTTGGAAATGCTTTGCAGTTAACAATCAATATTTTATTTGTCATTTCTACATACACACAGTGAGGCAAGGACAGTTGAATATGGCTATTGATTGAAACCAATTTTTATTGTCACTGTTACTAAGATCATACTGAACATGAATGCTTTAAATTGTTATTATGTAAGTCACTGAAAATCAAACTGATTGTGGCAGGATATAGTTGCCATACATAGCAATTAAATAAATAAGCATGTTCTCTCATTGATTAGACGTAGAAGATGACATCTGAGCCTGAGGGTGGGGTGAAACATGTCATAAGCCTTGAGTCCCATGCCCATAAGAGATCTAAGTCCATCTTACTTTGAATTCTATTGACTCTTATCTACTCCAAATTTGTTTTGTTTGTTAGTAGTCAAAAGGCTTTTTATCACTGTTGAGCTGAAGACCAATTTTGAGTCAACTAAACACTATTGAAATGTGTTAAACTTTGAAAGCTGTTGAACTTGTCCTGCCTCTAGTACCTATTTTCCCCTGCCAGTCATCTGATTTTTCTCCAAGGTAATGGATTTCACCCTTTGTGTAATTTCTAGAACAGTTACTTTACAATAGAAGGGTATGATAACAGAATTTTGAAAGCCTGTCCAAGTTTCTCACTGTTACACTAAACAAAATCAAGGCAGAGCTATTTTGTACTTTCTCTCATGCTTTCTTCAATCTCTGTTTTATGTAATCTCTTGTCTGTACCCTTCTTAAGTGCTCCCTCACCTTTCCCCAAGGTCAGTTTTAAATTCCTTTGTAATGGGCTATACAGCCTTATGATTATATTATTTGAAGCTGCCCAGAGATGATGTCACAGGAGATATTATTTTAGAAGGCAAAACTCACAGAAACATGAAAAGAAAAAGATGTTGGCAAAGCATGTTGTTTAATGCAAATAGGAAAATCCCTTCCAGTATAATCTGCTTACAATATCATGCTGTTTTTTTCCTCTGTAAATTACATATTAAGGAATTTGAGTGTTATCTAATATTCTATCTAACATTTCCTGCTGATGCTACTATTCTGGAAATAATATAAATTGTGTGGGAGAGCTGGTGAATTGGCAAATTGCTCTTATGAATATGCTGAGAAATGAATAATATATTGTTTGTGTTCTGAAACTCAAAGTACAGGAAAGATTTTCCCTTAAATAATAAATCTGATTCAGATTACTGTATCACCTTTACAGTGGGGTACCTTTCCCAGTTCCCATTGTAATTACATTTAACATTAACAATTAATTTTGCCTTTTCTATGATTGGATCTATATTATGGAATGATTTGTCATTGGAAGTAAGACTTGTTCTCTGGAATTAAAGCTGATGCAGGAGCTTATCTTTTTATCAGAGCATAGACTTCAAGGTTTTTATACTGCTGGTTATTTTATTTTAGAGAGAGCTATTAGGACAAGCAGCACACTCATTAAAGCCATTAAACAATAAATAAGTGTGGGAGTGAGTAATAGATAGAATTTTATATTTTATTTTCCAAAGAGCCAATTTGAGTGGGGAATTATGATTTGTGTAGCAAAGAAAGGAAATGAAGATAGAATGCTCAAGTGACCTGGGTGAAAGTAAAGATGCAGGAATCCAAATATTTTCCATAATTGGACCTAGGGCTGTCCAGCTTACAGAAGATATGGAATGTACCAATTCTAAGAGAACTTATGAGGGAAAGCTTTTATTGGAGAAGACTTGTCATTTATTGACTCGAGGCAGAAGATAAAATTTAAGGTATAAACTTAAATCTACAGACAATAACTTGGCTTGGACTGACAAAACTTAAGAGAGACACTTCAAATGATCCGCTTGAATTTAAATATATCTCACAATCTGAAACAGGTATAGATTTGAGTAAATGGACTGTACTCAAGTTGAATATTTGGCCGAGACCTAATAATTTAAAAATGAATTTGCTGCATGTAGTCTGTATCTTACATGGTATTCCCCTATGCAGTATATTTCAAAAATATGCTTTCAAAAATTGTCTATTTTGGGGACTTATCCTCTTCATTTTTCACCCAGGAAAGTGATTGCCTATTTGTGAGGTAATTTTTAATTTTCCACATTTGAATGTCAGAAATGAACCACATATTTTTACATAGAGAACCTTCTGAACATTTACAAAGTACAACACTTTAGTAGAGTCTAACATCACACTGCTGCTGTTTTCTTCTTGCCAAGACTCTTGTTTCTTCTGAATCAACATCTGTAAGAGTTTAAGCTCATGCAAGAGGATTAATTAATTCTATTCACAAAGGAATGTTGATGGATAAATGCAAGGAATAAATGTTGGTAATTACATCCTATTTATGAATGTATATACCCTATTTTGAGTCCCCCCATAACCATTGGAGAATTATGTCCTTCAAATCCCTTGTTCCATTTCTTTCAATCAAGGATATTACTCCTGCACTTTATAAAAACCTAAGTCATTGCATCATGAGCAGCTCATGTTATTTGGATTCTCAAAGCTGCAGTTCTAAATTGTTGTGCCCAAAATTGTATTTCTGCTCTTTATGAAAGTGCTATAATTGTTTGGAGAGGTTATAACCTTGTAATGCCCCACTTTTTTCTTCTCTTTTAACCATTTGCTACATGATCCATGAACACTGACTGATTGTCTCTTAAGGTTCCTACATTGACTTAATTCTCATATCAAATCCCCTAACCCAGATACTAGAATGACTAATATTGAAATCAATGAACCCTTGCTCTACTCATGATAATAATGATAGATATGTTTGATGCTCCTATGCACATATATCAAGAGCAGGGGTGGGATTCAAAATTTTTAACAACCGGTTCTGTGGGCATGGCTTTGGTGGTGGATGTGGCTTGGTGGTCATGTGACTGGGTGGAAGTGGCTTGGTGGTCATGTTGGCTGGGTATGGCCAACTCAATATCACTCACATTGAGGCACGCATCTCCTCGCCTGGCCTCTCATGACTGTGGGGGTGCTGCAATAGTTGTAAGTGTGAAAAATGGTCATAAGTCACTTTTTTCAGTGCCATTGTAACTTTGAATGGTCACTCCTCACAAGCAAAGTACCAGCAAAAGGAGGGGAAAAAAACTCCAGAGAAGTTCCTGAGACAGGAAGTCCAATCCTGCCAAGAATGTAATAAGGGTTAACGGAGAGGCCATTTCTGTGAGCAACACTAGAATGTTTCCTTCCTGCCTTCCTTACAGGATTAGGCCAGTAATTTCTTCTAACAACTGTTTCTCCTAACTGCTTAGAATGTTAACAACTGGTTCTAGCGAATAGGTTTGAACTGGTAGAATCCCACCCCTGATCAAGAGGGTAGGTTTAGATTTCTTTATATAAATAGATCCAATACAGTCTGAATTCAAGTCTGAACATAGCCCTGAAACAGACTCTGCTGCCATGATTGATGATATTTTAACCAAAGAGAAACAGGGTATTTTCTATTATATTCACTTCTTGATCTGCCATTTGGAACATAGAATGTTGACAAAAAATTGATCATGGGACTTTATGTCAGAAACTTGATAAAAATTGAAAAATGGAGATCCTGGGTTGCCTATTGGACCACCAGAAGGTCAATAGCAAATTCCTACCTGATCCCATTGTACTTGCATAATTGCAATTCATAGGATTACATTATTTTTCCTCTGCTATTAATATCTTACCAGAAAATAGAAGGTAGTCAGCCACAAATTGGAACATGTATCAGCAATATGTTAATGGCACCAACTCTTAACATCACCTGAGTGAATTCAGTTGCTGTGCAAGTGTTTTGAATTGCTTGGAGGCAAATGGATTATGTCTGGATGAGCACCAACAAATTCAAGTTCATTTGAGAGAAATGAATACTGTGAAATTAAGAAGGAGGGGAGGGAGGAACGGAGGAGGGAGGTAAAAAAGAAGAGAGAAAGGAAGTGAGAGAGAAGAAAAAGAAAATAAAAGAATTGTGACAAATAGTTTCTTAGCTCCAGGAATTATTAAGAAAGCCTGTCCTGGACAACATAATATTTATTCCGAGGGAGTTGGATACTCTGTGGACTTTCATTCATTCCACTTTGTCACTTGGGTCCAAGTATCCTCAGTCCCAAGGAGAGATGGTACACAATTGGTAAATTGGCCTCACAGGTAACATAGCCTCAGTAATCTATGCCCTAATAACCTAATAATTGGGTTAATGTGAAGTATTTATTTGGAAACCTCAAATATGGTCCATAAACTGCAACTAGTACAGAACTCACTAATTAAATTTAAAATGTTAACATTAGCCTATAAAGACCTGAATTTTCAGGGCTTAAACATTTCAATTTCCCAGTCCCATCCAATCTGCACAAGATCAGTGGGGGAATTCTGCTGGATGTCATTCTGATTGGCTCACATAACTATGTAGTAGTTTGATTTCTTGTGTATTATTTCCTCGTGGAAATAACTGATTCCCTCACTGCCTTTTTATTTTTTTCAAAATATACTCTCTGGCATATGTTGGATCACCAGTGCTAGATTTTCTTTTTGATTGCCTGAGTGGCTCAGTGGTTAGAGTGCAGTACTGCAGGCTACTTCTGCTGCCTGCCGGCTGCCTGCAATTTGGGAGTTTGAACCTCACCAGGTTTAAAGTTGACAGCCTTCCATCCTTCTGAGGTGAGTAAAATGAGGACCCAGATTGTTGGGGGCAATAGGCTGACTCTGTAAACTGCTTAGAGAGGGCTGTAAAGCAGGGCTATCAAACTCCCAGCCCACAGGCTGGATGCTTCACAAGCTGGCTGTGCCCATGCCCAGTTTAGCAAAGGGGGAAAAAAGTCCCGATTTATCACATGCTGCCGCCATGATGACATGAGTTTGATACCTGTGCTGTAGAGCACTGTGAAGTGGTATAAAAGTCTAAGTGCTGTTGCTATTGTTCAGATTTCTGTTCTTGCCCCCTCTTCCTCCTCTTCTTCCTCCTCTTCTTCACAATGATCCTTATTTTAATATTTACTTTTTGATTTCTTTAAGATTGTTAATTTTTTATGGCTCCATTGAAAAGTGTTTTAAAAAGTTTACACAGCACAATCTGAGAAACAATTCAGAAGAGACCTTTTAAACTGCTCTGGGCAATTCTGGAAAAGCAGTATATAACAAGATAATAAAGAAACAATAACTAAAATAAATAAAAGTCACACAATCAAACCGCTTCCTCAAGCATTATGTTATTGATCCTCAAGCTGGAGCTTAAAAAGTACTGCTTACCCAAAATTCATGGTTGAATTTAATGGGAATGACTGCCTAGTAGCTGTGTTTATCAATATAAGTATATTTTTGTATCACTTCTGACATTAGATATATGGATTTATAGACAATGATGGCAAATGTTCCTCTGTTTTTATAAGAACGGACACCTAATTTTCACCAGGCTTCTGTTCCTTTGCTGTTATAGTCTTTAACATCAACATATATAATGTTCTGGAGTATCAATTTGGGGAAGCAATCGGGATTTAATAGATAAAGCCCATGTCACACTGGCCAACGGATGCAAAAAGTGCACAGCGGACGAGCAAAATGTTCCATCCGTTGTTATCCACTCTCAAAAGGGGCAAAAATTTGCATAACCGGCAGTGGCATACATGGGATGTGGAGAGGCGCAGGGTGGATGCAAAGCGGATGGAACGGAGCCAGCGGATGGAGAAGATGGGAACGGATGGTGCAACCACAGGGCTTTCCAGGCGGGGCCTCAGCGAAGCGGACGTGGAACGGATGAAGCGGTATGCACAGCGGATGCCACAGCGGATGAAGCGGAATTGCAGAGCAGAAGCCTAGCAGCATGCACAGCCGGGAGCCTAACGGATGCCTGGCGTTAATTGCGCATGCGGGTGGGGATGCATTGCCATCAGCCCCGTGGAATATAACGGAAGCAGCTCGGAAGACAGGTCGCCATTCAGCAGGAAAGACCTTGCTGATGGGCACGGATTGCCTGCCTTGACTGCCCTGCCTGCATGTCTGCATTTGCCAGCACTTGCTGCCAGCCCTTGCTACCAGCCTTGGCTGCCAGCCTTGCTACCAGCCTTGTTGCCAGCCTTGCTGCCAGCCTGCTGCCAACCTTGTTGCCAGCAGCTGCCTGACAGCCTTGCATGCCTGGCCTTCCTGCCAGCCCCTATGGTTCATGTCTGCCTGCCAGCCTTGGTGCCTCCTCCAGCCCTTCCGCAGCCTTGGTGCCTACCTGCCTGCAGCCTTGGTTCCTGCCAGCCTCCTGCCAGCCAGCAAACCACAACCATGCAGAAAGCACAGCAAGCATCAGCCATCTGCTGCCCAGCCCTGGCAAAGAGGGACAGGGCTACCATCCTGCCCCCTGCGCTCTCACTCTGGTTCTCCTGGGGCTTCTGCAGTACGGGCTCGTCTTCTGGGCTTGGTGCTTCTGCTGCTTCTGCTTCTGGAGGAGCTTCATGACACAAGCACTCCAGCACCAGCCACCTCCCAGCACCTGGCACCTTCACCCCTGGGGAGCGACCAAGAGTAGTACCAGAGACTCAGTTTTTGTCTTATAGCCTTGTTGTTATATAAGTCTATTTAATGATTCACACACTTGCTTTCATTCTCTTTTTTTTAATAAAGTCTTGCTGGAAACATTTTAGACAATGGTTTAAGCCTTTGCATGCTTGTGGGATGGGTAAGGATAGCTTTGGGATGGCGTTAGGATACATGCGGATGGTAATAGCTGTGGGATGGGTTAGGATAGCAGTGGATAGAATAAACCTCCAGTGCAAGCATAGTGGGACTGCTATGGTCCACCCTCCCAGCTGCACACCTACAGCGCGCCTTTATTATCCATAAAATCGTAAATAATTATCGACACATGTCACATAAACAACAAACTCTTTAGTTAAATGCCCTGGTCTCATTGTAGGCCAACCAAAATCCGTGTGATTAGACAGGCTGAAGGACAGCACCATGAAGATGCTACCATCCTGTCTTGACCACTCCACTGCTTCCAGCTGGGGGAGTTGCACCATATGTCTCAGAGTGGAGTCTGCGTTCTCCGCTTCTGTGAGCATCTGTTGGGGCTTGCCATCCTCAGTGTCGATTCAGGTTTTCCACTTTGTCCAACTTTCCCCAGGCTCCCATGTCGCCCATTGACCTTGCTGGAGGTCACACGAGCCTGTTCTGCACAACGAGGTAGCGGTGTGCGACATGGGATTGTGCAGGATGCCAGCAAGACTTCCACATGATCCTGCCTGCACGGGTCTCCTGGGCAATGCTGCGCGTGGTGAGAACGTTACTGACCTGTTTGCCAGGTGCCAAAGCATTGTCCACCATCCGCCTAGCCCTGGACAGCTGTTGAAATCCTCTCTTCATGGTGAGGAGTCTGGAACGTGTAGGGCTTCATGAGGTAGGTTCTGAGGGAGAAGGCATCATCCCCAACAATGGAAGTAGGCAACATCTGCATGTCGTTGGGCACGGGGTTCTGATTCGGGAAGCCCACGATGAGGTTGCTTCCAGCATCCTCCTGTGAGGTGAACTGGCGTCTTATACCTGGGCATCTGAAAGATGACCGTTGCTGGCAGATCGTGTACATGACTTGAGTCAGCTACAACATGGCGAAGAGGATTGATGCTGAAAGAAGCACCTTGGAGTTGAAATAAGTGGGAGCCTAGATATGTGGGAGCATTTGCAGGCCACCGTGTCTTGCCCAATCTATGGCTCAACAGTGAAATGTCGGTAAGTTCCCTTTGATCACCACTGCTCTGCAACCTTTCTTCCAGCCTCTTCAGTAGGAGGGGTACTGAGGAGCTCCTCCTCTGTTATTCTTCGATGAATGGCTGCACCCACTCTCTCTGACCACAATTGCTGAGATGGTGTCGTGTGTGCACCTCCAAGCCGTACTGCATGTCCTGTAGGCTGTCCACTGAGGCCAGGTTGGCGCCAAGAAGTGAGTTGCCACCTTGAGCCCAGCGTCTCCAGGCACTGCCGCTGCCGGAACGCCTTGGTGTTTCGCCTTGGTCAACCTGGGTGTCAGCCGCAGCACACACCTTCGTTCAAACATGGACCTGGAGCATTACCTCATTGCAAGGTTCTGGAACGCCTGGATGTGTCTCTGTGTTCCTGAGCTCCACCATCGCTTGTTGTACAGTCCGTCCTCTGCTCTATTCTGGCGCAACCATCTTCGGATCCAGGACTCTTTTTGGTGCGCCTTTTACTTCTCGCAGCTATAGACGTTCACAGACGCCTGCGATGAGCTTCGCACTGTTGCCAGAAACGAATGGTGGCTGCCGAAAAGGACTTATGTTACCAATCCAGGTGGACATGACCTGGATGCATGGGAAGAGGGTAAGAGCCACTGATAAGGCTGCACGAGGTCCTGCACCGCTGGTGCTGCTGTTCTAAAGTGGAATGCAGGTAAGTTGCTCCCCCTTTCTTGGGCAGTATAAGTTTCCCTTCTGCATCCTCTAAGGCATCCTCTAGGCATTCTCTAGGCCATCCTGCAAACTCTTTATATCCGAGATAGCGTCCCCCTCTGCGAAACGTTTTTTTCCATTTTAAGACCTTTGTTTCCGTGTGGCATCCGTATTGCTCCGTTCTGCATCCGCTTTCCACTTCCCGTTCTGCTTCCTCCTGCGTACGGCGCATTGCGAGTGCCGGCGGATCCAGCGGCCATGCCTAGTCGGAACTATAGCGCGGAATTTGCGTACGCGGAACTGCCGTAGCGGAGCTGCAGAATGGACAACTGAGATACATTTTACCGCCGCAAAAGTTATATAGGCAGGCCCAAGAACTTTTGGAGCGATGACAAGTCAATAAACGGAGATAGATGGACGGAAGAGGAAGCCAAACGGAGGCAGTATAACACTCGCGTTTCTTCGAATGGATGGCAAGGTTTTTTGTCCGTTTTACATCCTCTTTGCATCTGTTGGTTCACTGTGACATGGGCTTAAGGCAGCCCAGCTCCAAACTGGGTATTTGGCTCATGTAACAAGAGAATCTGGAACAAAAACAAATTGATCACCAGGTGTATGAATATTAAACAAACCCATCTGTCATAATCATGGCAAAACGTTCCATGCTTCACATTTTTTGGTAACTTGCAGCATTTTATCACTGATATTTAAAGTTCTGAGTGATCAATTAAAATCAATTGCACATAATGTTCTGCTTGCCTTCAGATGATCCCAGAGCAACTGAAGCATAATTTCTCAATTGTTTCTGCTGTGTTCTTGTTCATTGTTTAATTTGAATTTTATCCTTGCAGCCTAGCAAAGGAGATAAGGGGATAAATAGCATGAGAAGCATAAATTGCATGAGAAATAGTATGCTTTCAGAATAGTGCTGAGACAGAACATAATTTGCTCATTGGCTATATACTACTAGGGAGAAAAATGGCATAGACAATGTTCTACAGTACAGAAAAATAGAAAGCTACCCAAAATTGAGGACATACGATTTCATACTATTTATCTGGGAGTATTATTACACTGGATTGTAAATCTGCAGGCGGTAACACATTAGTTTTGCTTATATATAGTTGCAAAACCTAGTAATGTTACAGTAATCGGTAACTGTCAATCATTATGTACCTACAATGGCTTCATCTATCCCTGAGTCAAATGAGGCTGTTTGAAATTTGTTTACTGGCTCAGAATAGCTTTGCCTAGTGGATACTGCAACTAAGTTGGGTGTAAAAAGCCCCATTAAGTTTCATTTCTGCATGAATGTCAGGATCAGAAATAGGAAGGTAATGAGAGGAGTTGAACTTGGGTGAGCAATAGAACCATACTGAAAAATGCTTATGGACTATTATCTATTAATATATTTGTTTATAATCTTTCTCTCCAGAATAAATGATCAACAACATCAGCAACCAAAAAAGTTCATGAACAGATCAATTTTAAACTCATATTAAAAGTTGACAAAGCTATGCACTAATCATAATTCCACACAAAGAATATTGCTTGTGTTCCAAAATCAAAATCTTTACTTTGCAGAATTAAACACTTTCCCAGAAAGCATTATTAATTCTGTTCAAAGATTGTGTCCAAATATTCACCCTACTCTGATTGTCTGAGAGCTATCTGATTTGATGAGTTCTGGCTCTGAACTCAATCAGATAGCTTTTGATTTGGTTGAATCTGGGTCATTTTTTTCTGAACTGCTGAACTATGCCTGAATCAAATCCTGGGGTAGATTCACATTTGTACTAATAATATTTTCCACATATTTTTCCAATATTTTTCCATTTTTCCACATTCATTAAAATGTATCCCTCGGAACAGTTTTTTTGTTATCTTCAGTGTAGACTTGGAATGACACTTTCTGTATTATTTTCATTCAAAACTCTAATTTTTAACAAACTTTTCATTTTTTAAAATTTTATGGCATTATAATTTCTGCCTGTCCTAAGATCAAAAGAAGAGACCCCTGTTCAAATGAAATGTAATTCATGGAATAATTGGAGAAAGTGCTCCCAGGGAAAGTATAATTCCCATTTCTTATTCTTTTTTGTGTTTTGCGTCAAATAAGACTTAGGAGTATTTGTGTCAAATAAGATTCAAAATGACTTCAGTCATCTTCTCTTTCCTCTTGCTTTACAATAGTAATAGATGGCATAATAATACATTTGATTATTTTGTGTTGATAAATCTACTGTTCACTGCTGACCACACTAATTTCTCTAGAGGCACCATGCAAGATTGCATTTCTTTTTTTCTATCAACATTTAATTAACACAGATAGAATGCCCAAGAAATATATACAAAAATCTCAGTGCATGCTGATTTAAAAGAGGGATTATATTGTAGCCCGAGACTCCTTTGTTCAATGTAATCAATACATCATTTATGCAAACCCCAACTTTCACCTAAACTGCTGCCAAATAGTTCATTTTAATGTGAGAGAAGGAAAAAGTATGCATACATATAGAATATTATACATTAATATCAGGGGTGGGATTCAAATTTCTTAACAACCAGTTCTGTGTGTGTGGCCTAATTTGTGGGCATGGCTTGGTGGTCATGTAACTGGCTGGGTATGGCTAGGTGGTCATGTGACTGAGGTGGGTATGGCTAGGTGGTAGGTGGCCCTGTGACTGGCAAACCAAATATAAGTGGTCCTCGCTTAATGGCCAATTGCTTATCAAGTGCTCTAACTTATGACTGACCTCCCCAGAGCTACTTGACCAGTTTTGGGAGTTTGAAAGCCATGCACTCTCTCCCTCCCCCTCCCTCCCTCCCTCTCTCTCTCCCTCTCTCTCTCATGACCAGTTACAACATGCCACACAGTCATGTGACTGAGGTTTTCTATGTTTTTTGTCAGTTTCCAACAATTCCTTCTGGTTTCTGGTTAAAAATGCCCATTGGGGAAAAGGGACTTGTTTAACAACCAGTGTTCACTTAATGACCACAAGGTTCACTTAATGATCATGGTGTTTGCCTAACCTGGAGTTTGCAACCTTAAACACTCAAAGAACTGTTTTTCTGTTTTCTTTTAAACAGATCTATCTGTGTGTGTGTGTGTGTGTGTGTTTCTTTCTCCCCCTCTCTCATCTTTCTCTCTCATCTCTCTTTTTCTTTCTCCCTCCCTCTTTCTTTCTCATCTCTCTCTCTCATTTTTCTCTCTCTCACATCACTCTCTTTTTCTTTCTCTCTTTCTTATCTCTCTGTTTCTCTTCTCTTTCTCTCTCTCATCTCTCTGTGTCTCTTGTCTCTCTCTTTCCCTCCCTCCCTCCCTCTCTTTCTGTCCCGGGAGGGGGAGGAACATCTGAACTAGTGTTGGGTGGTGGGAATCTGACAAGCCAGTACTGAAGACCAGATGGCTGGCAGGAAGGGGGGGCAATCCCACAGTCTCCTCAAAAATAATGCTTCTGGTGAGGAGGAAGAGAAGTGCATTGGGAGGAGACTTGGTGGGTGTCAGAGGGGTGGTGAATGCTTCCTCCTTCTCGGCCTCATACATACAGAGCAAACACACACATGTCACAGTGCTGGAGGGACTCGCCCATGCACTGACTCCTTGTAGAAGATCCTCCCGGCGTTGTATGTGCACGTTCTACCTGAGAAGGAAAAGAGTTGCCAAACTTCTTCCTTCCTTCCCTTTGCAGTGGAGCTGCTCGGAAGGCAGCTCCTGTGGCCTGGCTGTCCCTTTATGGTCCCCCCCACACACACATCTGCATTGAAATACCTTAAAGGGACTGGCTGCAGTGCTGCCTTCATGCTGTGAAGGGAGAAAGAAAAGTTTGGCAACTCTTCTCCTTCTTCTCAGGCATATACACAGAGTGTGCTGTGCACACATTGTGTGTGCATGGTGCTGGAGGGACTCACCCATGCACAGAAGGTCCCAGCCTCATGTGTCCATGCTCTGTGTGAATGCCCGAGAAGGAGAAGACTTACAACTTTTTCTTCCTTCCTTTCTTCTGACACACTGGCCAGGCAGGTGAGCATGGGGCAAGTGTCCTTCCAATAAGCACAGCCATGGGGCTCTGACCTCATACAAATGCAAGTTTGCAAAAACCTAGGATTCCTGGCTTTGGCTGCAAGAACTGCAGACAGCCTTCCCCACCACATACTTCCTCCTCCTGCTGACCCATGCGAGGAGGCCCGACAGAAAGCACCTGGCACAAAGACACAGCCCCCCATGACAGAGTACTTTCTGGGGAACAAAGCAAGAACTTACTGATCCATCCCAAAGGGGAGCTTCAGAGTGGTGGCAGCGGCATTCTGGGAGGACGGCCCTCAGGGCCCTGGGAAACTGTCTTGTGCAGTACAGCAAAATGTACTTTAGAAACCGGGAATTGCTGCTTTGGGCTCTGCAAGTTCCCTTCTCTTCAGGAAATGGCTTCGGGGGGCAGAAAGGAACAGAATTCAACCTGGCTGCTTCTTTGACACCTGGAGTTGTTTCCTGATGGGGACTTGCAGGACCCAAAGCTAAATTTCACTATGCCAGAAAGACTTTCCCAGCTAGACCAGCAGGGGAGAGAAGCAGCTGCTGATCCAGCCAGAGCTGACATGGAGCTGTTCTATGTGTTTTCCCATGAAGGCAAGTGTGGGGGGAAGGAGACTAGTGGTGACAGGTAGGCAACCGGGGCTTGCTTGCAGAGCCTCACTCACCGATCATGAAGGCAGGCAGCAATGGCTGGTGTTGCAGATGGGGAAAAGGAGGCTGCAGGCAACCATGTCATGACATGTCAACCATGTCATCGCATGCGCGATAAGGACTGACTGGGCGGGGAGGGGAGGGATGGGTGGAGAGGGGTGGGGCCAGCCAGTGGTATGATTTGCCAGTTCTTCGAACTACGCAGAATCATAACAACCGATTCTATAGAACCAGTCCAAACAGATTTAGTGGGTTCTCCAAACTTATACAGGTATATGTTCCTTTCAAGGAAGTTATAAATACCACATACTGGTGATCAAAAGAGGAAGGGACCTGCTCAAAATATTTTAGTACTATATAAAAACAGTATAATAACTGAGAAGATGTTTAGTTTATAAAAATGCTAAGGAAAATTTTTTTTACATAGGGTGTCAATGTTTCTGTTACATTGGAATTTATAGTGTGAAAAGCATGAGATGTATTTCATTGCAAATGCAGGACTACCAGATTCTGTAACAGCTTTGTTCCCTATGCCATCCATCTGGTATACTCAGAAGATTCATTTTCCTTGCCATGTACATGTATACATCCGAATCAGACCGTATTGTTTCTCTGTGTCATATATGTGGGTATATGCATAATTTTGTATTTACTTATTTATTTAGTCATATTTATGTAGTGTATATTGGAATTGGTGATCCTCTCAGAGCTGTATGCAACAAAATTTCATTTAAATGTATGTTGATTAGTGTTCATTCAAAGTGAGAATAAAGTTATTCTAAGTTCTACCCAAAAAGGGAAGTAAAGGCAAGTCCATGGGAACTGTTCTGGGACAAATATGAACCTCAAAATGTATACTACACTGTGTGCACAATTATGAGGCAAGTGAGTATTTTGTCCATATTGTATCATAGATATTCTCCGAACAAAGCCAAAATCTTACTTTTACTTTCTTAAATGTTCTGGTTTGTTTATTAACATTTTGGATTGACTGAGAGCACTGCAGTTGTTCAATAATGAAATTAATCCTCCAAAATAACAACTTGCCTAATAATTGTGCACAGAGTGTATAAGATGGTTATTCTATAAAATCAACGGTGCTTTCCTGTATATGCCCATTGAGAAACCCATTCATTGAGTTTTCAAGAAAATATCTTTGGAACAAAGACTGAGAGTCTTTTCTCACTTGTATTCAAGCATGGTAGAAATATGCCCTGGCAGTGCTTAATTTCTTTCTTGTTCCCAAGTTGTCATTTTCAAGCAGACTACTTAGAGTTTTCCACTCTCTTTGAACAAAAATAACCGCTTTTAAAAATCAACATTTAATAAATCTGCAATCATACTTAGCTGTACTGGGGTTAAAGTTGTGTTTCTCCAATGCAATACAGGAGCAACCTCAAAGTACATAATAAAATTACCTTAGAGGGAATTCAGGCAACTGTAGTTATTGTGAAAAGAGGCAAGGGAGACAGACTATGGTGAAATAATGAGAGCATGTGTAAGATAGATATAGTTTTTGGCTAACTTAAAGATGACTAGATAGCTCTTCAAGTTTAGCCCCTGTCACACTGAACCAACGGATGCAAAGAGGATGTAAAACGGACAAAAAAGCTCCATCCGTTGGTTAACGCGATGTATCCATTCTGTACTCCATTGCCTCCATTTTGCTTCCGCTCATCTATCCGTCCAGCATACCGTTTATGGACGTTTCATCCACTCAGAAAGTTTTGAGCTGCTCAAAACTTCGTTGCGCGGAAGAATGTATCCATTCGGTCCATTTCTTGCATCCGCTACGCAATCCGCTAGGGCATCCCGTTCTGCATCCGTATACGAATCTTGCTATATCCGCTAGGCCATCCGCTGCGCATTTCTGCACCAACTCGCATCCGCTCGGACGGCAGGGAGGAGCGGAACGGACACAGGAAACGGGATGCCAGAACGGAGATGCCTAGCGGAATGCAGGCAGTGGAACAAAGCATTTAAAATGTAAAAAACGTTCGCAGAGCGGGACGCTATTCTTGGGGATATTTAAGATGAGTCTAGAGGATGCCTAGAGGATGCCTAGAGATGCAAGAGGACACCCTATAGTTATTTTTTTTTTTTTTTTTCGCTATAAAAAAGGCGGAAGCAACTCACCTGAATCTCACTTTCAGACCAGCAGACCCAGTTGTGCAGACCTCTGCTAGCCTCATCTGACTCTTTCCTTCCACAGCATTGTCAGTCATGTCAACCATAGGCGCATTTGTAACACAGTCCTTTTGGCAGCCACCATCGTTCTGCAACAGTGGCGAAGCCATCTACAGGCTCTGTGAACTCCACTACGGGAAGAAAAAGGCGCGCAAGAAGCTATCTGGGTCTGAGCATGGATCAGGAGAAGAGCAGGAGTACGGACTGTACAAACAAGCTGATGGTGTGCAGCTCAGGAAACAAAGACACTTGTGCATTCCAGAACTTCATCGAGGATTGCCTCCAGCCATGTTTGACGAGTGTCGAAGCGCCTGACACCCGGTTGACAGGCACACAGTGCCTGGACACCTGGCTCAAAGGTGGCACTCACTCTCACCACCTGGCGCTCAGCGACCACATACAGGAGCCATGCATGTACGGCTGGAGGGTGCCACACAACACCATCATTGCATTGTGGTCAGAGAAGTGGTGCAGGCCATCATCGAATGAAATACCTGGAGCGAGTCCTCCAGTGCCCCTCACTGAAGAAGGATGTGGAAGAAAGTGCAGATGCAGTTGTATCAGAGGTAAGGAACTTCCCACACACCGTTGGAGCCATAGTTTGGCAAGCACGTGCGCCTGCAAAGCACCAGCCCAACTCAGCGCGTCCACTTATTTTCAACTACAAGGGCTTCTCAGCATCTGTCGATGCTGACTACAAGTTCATGTACATCGATGCTTCAGGCAACGGGTAAGCTTCAGAATGCCCAGGTATACAACGCCAGTGACCTCAAGGAGGCGGCTGGAACGCAACCTCATCTGTGGCTTCCCAGATCCAGAACCCCTACCCACAACGACACGCAAGATATGCTGCCCTACTTCATCGGTGGGGATGACACCTTCTCCCTAACAACCTACCTCTTAAAACCCTACACCTCCAGATGGGCCTCACCCCGTTGAATGAGAGGATTCTTCAAAACTACAAGGCTTTGGTCCAGGGCAAGGCAGGTGGTGAGAATGCTCTTTGGCATCCTCCTGGCCAAACAGGTTCCAGGTACTTCGCACCACCATGCCAGCATCGGCCCAGAGACCTGTGGAGCGAGGATCGTGGAAGCTGCTGCCATCCTGCACAATCTTCATGCTGCACCTGCTACGCCGGTCGTTGCAAAGAACAGGCTCGTGGACCTCCAACAAAGCGGCAATGGGGACATGGCAGCCTGGGGAATGAGGGCAAGGGCAAAACCTAATAGACACTGAGGATGTGCAAGGCCCCAACAGAGCCTCACGTGAAGAAGAAGCAGCGCAACCTCTTGAAACACTTGGTGTCAACTCCCAGCTGAGCGGTGGAGTGGCAATGACAGGCTGTATAGTGATGATTCAATGGATCTTCCTTCAGCCTGTCTCATCAATCTGATGAGATTGCGGGCCATGTATTTGGCGTGCGCCTACATGATCAGGGCATTTAATAAAAGAAGTTTGTGTGTGTGTTGACATGTGTGGATGATTATTACATTTAGTTATTGATAATAAAGGGCATAGGTGTGGCACCTTGGGGAGGGTGGACATACCAGTCCCACCTATGCTTGCACTGGAGGTTATCATCCCCACAGCTATTAACCATCCCAAAAGGTATCCCTGCATGCTCATCCAACAGGTATCCCCTGCCACCCCACTGCCTATCATACCCATCCAACCACAAGCATGCAAAGCTTAACCATTTTCTAAAAGTTTCCACAGACTCTTATAAAAAAAAGAAATGAAGCGAAGTGTCGTGAATCTAAGAAAGATTTATTGTAAACAACAAGCTGCCTAAAGAAAACATGACCCAAGTCAAGTGTTCCAAATAATCCACAGCGTAGCTAGACAAGCCAGTTCTCTGCGCACTACCTCTTGCGTCCACTCGGAGCTGTGGCCAGTAGACTCAGGGTGAAGGGTCAGGTGTGATCGAGGTGGGTGCTGCTGCAGTGCTGGTGCTGAAGCCCCACGTGGCGTTGCCTGCGCCCGACGAGGACAACAGATGTGGGACGGGTTGTTGAGAAAGTCTCGCGACAGCTGGCCTAGACCTGTGATGCTGAGAGGTCTTTCCTCCATGCCATGCGGGTGTCAGCGCCAGTATACTTGATGACAGATGTACTGAGGCCGGGCTTGGCTGTGGGTTGGAAGGAAGCGAGTAGTGTAGTGCGGGCTTGTCTGCGTCTGCAGCATGAGGTGTGGCATGGGGTGGGGTGCATCGGTGGCGTGGGGTGGCATTGGTTGTTGTCAGTGGGCATCATTGGGTGTGGGTGGCATCGGTGGCATCAGTTGGAACCCGGTGGCAAATCGGTGTCGCCTGATTGACTCTGTGCCTGGGACTGGGAAGAGCTGCTGCCTTTGTGCTGCTGGACCTCTGCGTAGCCGTTAGCCCTGCCTTAGGTGAGGCTGTGGGGAAGCTCTGGGAATTGGAGGGACATCACCTGGGGGTGGAGGAGCAGACCTGTGCGGTGGGAGCAGGTTCCTCTGGATCTGGAGGGTGTGAAGCGGTGATGCTGATCCGGTCCTTCACCACCTGTGCTGGGGTTCCTCCATGTTCCTGAGGGTCTGGTTGACATAGGTGAGGAAGGGCTTGCGGTTGGAGGATGAGGAGTCGATGTGGATCAGATGAGAAGAGGAATCTATGCTCCTCCGGATGGTGTCCCTGATCTCCAGCAGGACATTGTGGCTCTGCCCCTCCTGCTCTTTCTGGCTCTCTGCCTTTCTGTGGAGGTGGAGCTGGCGGTGGGATGCGGCTACGGCTGTGGTGGATCGCCTCTCCTTCTCCCACCGCATCAGAGAAGTCCTCCACGTGCTCCACCACGGTTAAAACACCTGTCCGCGGGTTCTCCGCCGTGGCACGCTCCACAGAAACCTGCCTGGAGACAGGGACTACTTTTGGCCGGAGAGGACTGGCTCTCAGCAGGCTGCCGGAGAGAGAGGGTCGTGAGAGGGGCTCCTGTGGTCCCCGGTGGCGGATCTTCACCCTCCAGGAAGCTGCACCTGGCCATGACGTAGGTCTCTCTGTCCGTCAGCTTAACCGTGCCTGGCCAGATTTCTTGAGGGTGCAGCTTCCCGTACCAGGTGTGCATGTGCTTCCACCAGCGAGGAGCACCTCTGAAGTTTAGCCCATACTCTCCGCCTTCTCTCTCCAAGCAGCCTGCTTCCTTTTGGTGTCCCTGTACAGCCAGTTGTCCTTCTGCCACAGATAGTCATTCTCTCTCAGCCACTCCAGCACCTCATCCCGTGTCCTCCTCAATATAGTATTGCCTCCTCTCCCGTTCTCGCATACGGCCTCTTCTCTCCCTTTGCAGGACCAGATGGGCCCTCATCAGAGGGGCTCCCAGGTAGTAGGGGCTGCTGCTCCACACCACCACCAGCAGCAGCACCAGCAAGATCATCATCATCATCATCATCACCCAGCAAGATCATAATCATCATCATCATCATCATCATGCAGCAGCAGCAGCATGCAGCAGAGATCATCATCATCATCAGCAGCAGCAGCAGTGCAGCACCAGCCAGCACCAGCAGGACCAGATCAGCAGCAGCAGCAAGTAAGCACCAGCAGCGCCAGCAAGACCAGCAGCGCCAGCAAGACCTAGGAGCACGAGCAGAACCAGGAGCATGAGCAGTACGAGCAGTACGAGCAGGATAAGCAGGACCAGCAGGACCAGCCAGGACCAGGAGCAGCTTCAGCAGAGTAAGCACCAGCAGAAGCACCACCGCCAGTAGCAGTGCCAGCAGAAGCTCCAGCACCAGAAGATCCAGCCCGAGCAGCAGAGAAGCCCCAGCAGAAGCAGAGTCAGGGGACAGGGGGTGGGAGGGTGGCCCTGTCCCTCTTGCCAGAGATGGCCAGCAGGTTGCTGAGGCTTTCGGCTTCTTCTCCATGGTTGTGGGGTTGCTTGCTGGCAGGAGGCTGGCAGCACCAAGGCTGGCAGGAAGCCTGGCAGCAGCCAGGCCACGAAGGCTGGCAGCAGGCAGGCACCAAGGCTGGCAGGGAGGCTGGCTGGCAGGGAGGCTGGAAGGCAGGCTGGCAGCAAGGCCTGCAGGCAGCAGAGAGCAAGGCTGGCAGGGAGGCTGGCCAGGAGGCTGGGAGGCAGAGCTGGCAGGAAGGCTGGCAGGAAGGCTTGCAGCAAGGCTTGCAGGCAGGCATGCAGCAGGGCAGCAGAGGACTCGATGTATCCGGCAGCAGGTCTTTCCTCTGAATGTTGGCCACGTGCAAGGCTGCTTCCCTTTATATTCCGCGGGGCTGACGCAATAATCCCCCCGCATGCGCAATGAACGCAAGGCATCCGCTAGGCTTCCGCTGTTGCATCCGCTAGGCTTCGCTCTGCATCCACTTCATCCGCTGTGCATCCGCCTGTGCATTCTGCTGTTCCGTTCCGCGTCCGCTTTTGCTGATGGTCCCCCCGGAAGCCTTGCGGATGTGCCATCCGCTCCCATCCACTTCCATCTGCTGGGCTTCCGTTTCCGCATCCGCTTTCCATCCGCCCTGCGTCCTCCCCGCGTCCGTTCCTTTCCGTGTTATCCGCTTCTGGTTATGCACAGATTTTTGCCCCTTTTGAGAGCGGATAACAACGGATGGAACATTTTGCTCATCCATTGTGTCCGTTTTGCATTCGTTGGGCAGTGTGACAGGGCCTTTAACAGTGAAGAAGGACATTGACTTAAATATTGAAATGGTGCATCAAAAACCAGGCAAATGGATGATTTCCACTTGCCCTATCCAATATCCTGAATAAAACACAGCCAGTAATATTTCTATAAAGTAAGGATAATATTTTAGATATTAACTGCTTTTAAGGAAATACTCAATAGGTGAACAAAAATATCAAATTCAGCCTAAACATCTGGCTGATGTGAAACGAACTATAATAAGAGAAAGAACTGTAAAAGGGAGAGAACTGCAGAAGATAACAAAATAGAAAGATCTGCAAATAGAAATAGATAGACAGTGGCAAAAGGAAACAAACGTAATATCAACAGTAAAAGGGGCCCGAGGTGCAAATTCCAAACAACAGGAGCATCACTTGAATACCACCAGTACTGGCAAATCCAAGATCAATCAATTACAAAAGGTAGCTTTGTTCAGAATAGCTTACATCCTGAACAATGCCTCAAACATTATCAAATATTCAAATCTTCCTATCCCATGTGCTTAGGAAGGACTTGATTGGTGGATAAAAATGCCAAATCCAGCCTAAACATCTGTTTGATTGTATAAACAAGTGTAATAATAAAAGCTAGCATTTGAGATGAGGCATTGGTCCGAATTATATAACACAAATCTGTATAAAAAAATTGAGGAATGAAAACTTGGAATAGCTGCTACACTCTTGAAAGTCCTTTTCAGTTTACCTGTATAATGGTCAGTGATTCTTGTTTTCTAATTTTATTATCTTACATATCTAAACAATGATGAATTACAAATGAACATGACAATAACATGTGTACAAAATTATTCAAAATTATTGCATCTTGAGCAGAGAAAAGATGCAAGTTAACATTTTAAAAGCAATATTTGATCCCAGAAAGGTAAACTAAATAAGACTTTCAATTCTAAAAAACATATCTCATGTTTATTAAAATCTGAAGTCATTGGACAATATGAGATACTCCAATTCTCTATTCAAGATTGCTTCAATTGTCAACATTTATTGTTTCTTTTAAAAATGATAATGGTTTCTCAAAGGTAGTTAAGGGTTGAAGATGTTAAAATTTAATCACTGTTTCTCCCAAAATCTGGAATGTTCCAGTCCTTAAAGAACTTTAGGTGTATTCAGTTGTTTCAAAATAGAATTATGTACTCGTGGAGCAAACGCTTGTAGTCCAGATTCCAAAAGTTGGCTTAATAAAATTTGTTAACTCTTAGCTGTCAGATTTGCTTTATGCCAAAGAAGAGGCAAGACCAAACAGCATGATTCCATATGGTGTAGGTTTAATTCATTATTTAAACATTGAATCATAATGTCAAAATTGAAGAAAAAGATTTAATAGCTATATATTTGTGTGTGTGTGTGTGTGTGTGAGAGAGAGAGAGAGAGAGAGAGAGAGAGAGTTGCATTATTATTTATAAAATATTATGAACCAATAACTTACACTATAAATAACATTTTAATTGTAATGTTTTTCAAATTTAATGTAATAAAAAAATAGTCAGTGGAAAACATATTCTTTAGTAATTCTTTTATATAAAAAGTGGGTATGAATCATTTGTCCTTTGAAGAATAGAATAACTGGAACAGAGAGTTCTATTTATAACAATGACAGTCATGCACTCCAGCCCCAGACCAGTTAGCAACACAGTGGTGACAATAAACAACAAAATGAATTTATCCGTCAGTAGAATAGGGTTGTACAAAAGATGATAGTATCTCGTGTTTATATTTCCTCATGCTAAGAAAACAGGAAGAAGAACAATATGGAAATGATGCTTTTAAAAATAGGGAATGAACTAAATTCTCATTTAGCTCTTTGCAAATCACATTTTACAGTGTTGCTTTTATATTTTTAGAAGCAAAGAATATTGGTTTCTGGAATTATTCTGCATGGGAATAGAAACCTATCTTATGCTGGATAAAAAGTAATTTATCAAAAGAGAAATTAAACCTACATATCCAATAAACTCCCTTTCATGGTAGACAATATGAAGGAAAAGAAATTGAGTAGGAAAGTGTAAATAAAAGAAACGAATGGCATGAGAAAAGAAAGAGATGAGGAAATACAGCTAAGTATAAGTTATACCAACAACTTTAACTACGGTATATTTCCGTAGGTCATCCTTACATCATTTTTCATTCTTGTACTAATTAATTGTGTTTGTTTTGCCTTAAACGCCTCACCTTTCTCTTTTTTTCAGTTGAACTCAATTTAACCTGGGTTTTCTGTCTTCCCTGTTTTCTCATTCATAAAATCTTCCATCACATTTTTTATTTGCAGTTTGATCCTCCATATCACCAAGCCTCCTTAATGCCTCGTTTTCATCCTGGTTATTTTCAACTAGTTTTCATTTAGCTCTTGTTTATTCTTGATTCTGCCTCTTCATTATACCAAGTAAGTTTCCCAACCCCACTGCATTCAACTTGACTTTTACATTTGTTCTGACATACAGAGCTATAGTATGTATAGTTTCCATCAAAGAAACTGAGCACAAGTATATTCTTAAAAATAGCTTTTTTTCTTATTTGGCAAAACATTAATTGCTCACAACCAACCACATACTACCCACTTTCTACCACCCTTTCCATAAATTCAAATGCATCTTCGTTATTTTACCATTTATGTACTGGCTCTCCTTTTTCACCATATATCTATAAATTGGCTCAGTTTTCTCTGTCAAGTACAATTTTTTTTGTTTTTGATGCATTAATTTTTCAATATAATATTAACTGCCAATCTTGAGGTCTCAGCAAGAACATGACACACCTATAGCCAACCCAGATCTTGTGCCATCTTAAGAATTCATAAGACTTTTAACGATGACACATCTCACATCTTGCTCCTGACTGAACTATTCACTAAGTATTCTTTATATTCTTTCTCATATGTGCTCTGGTTCTATCATATAACAAATCTTACTGGATTCAAAAGCCAACCTTCAATTTCATATTAATGCACACTGACCCCTTAATTAAAGCTTATTCATCTTATCATATACAGTACTCAGGTAAAGAAAAATATTTCCTCTGCCTGTCATATTCAGTTCTAAGGGGTGGTACTCATCTCTAATGCACAGCTGAAGAGTCAGCAAGACATTTCTGTGGTCATATGGCCAGTATGACTATAAACTGACCCAGTTACCTTCCTACTGTTACCTACACGGGACCCAGTTACTTTCCTACTGAATGGTAACTATTTATCTATTTGCATTTACATGTTTTCAAACTGCTAGGGTAGCAGAAGCTGGGGCAAGTAATGGAAGCTCACTCTGTCACATGGTACTTATATCTCAAACTGCCAATCTTAAGGCTGATAAGCCCAGAGTCTTAATTGCTCAGCCATCGTGCCCTCATCATATACCATGCATAAATAAACATATACTAATATCTTAACCAATATCTTCCAAGAGCAGTTAACAAATGAATACCCCATAGCAGGGCTGTCAAAATTGTGGCCTGCAGCCAGATGCATTACGCGCTGGCCACACCATCACCCTGTTTAGCAAAGGGGGAAAAAGTTGTGATATCATGTGATGACATTGTGACAATGCAAGTTTGACAAGCCCTATAGTTGTTTTATTCACCTTTTTATCATTCTTTTTGTGTCGAGTAACATTAATGGTATTCTTTCAATTCACCAGAGATTAATACAGCCTTCACACACAATCACACACACAGCAAGCCATGTAGCCACTCTTTAAATGAACCACATCCATCTTTAAACATTTCTCCTACTTCCTAGAGCTGATGTTTTACTGTTTTTCAGGATTCTTATGTTCAAGACTTCTTTTCTATCTGTTTTCCTTGGCTTTTTATTGCAATCTTATTTGTTGAACTCTTTCACATATTATAGTCATCCCCATAAAAATATCCTTTCCAGTTTTTCTTCCCTTCTGTTTCATCAGGACTCATTTCATTCTTTTTATTTTAAATTTCATTTACTTGCTGGAGGTGCATTCTCATCCTTTTTTAGCCACTATTCCCCCTCTCCCAAAACCACTTTCTCCTTTCTTTTAGTTTTAACCATTTTTTTGCTCTCTAAGTTCTTTGCACTATCTTTTCTACTATAAACCCATGGATTAAATATTTTTCTCATTCTGCTCTTTTGCAATATTCATTTACTTCATCAATAATGAGAAGACAAGCAGTCTGCTCAGAAAAATCATGATTCAAGATCTACTCTTTTTGTACATGCATTATGACAGTACAACAGATATACAAAAGGGACAGTGCTTGCAATGCTCCATTGCCATCCCTATGGTCATTTTGACAAAACTTTGTGTTCCAGGGCCACTTCAGGCCCTTTGGCCATAGAAAATGGCAGCTCCTTGTATTAATATTCAACCCACCACAAAATTATTGGATCTTTTGAGTGGCCTTGTGATTTGATTGGTGTTCCAAGACTAGAGGTTCATTTCAGGATCCTCTTTTATAAAGATCAATTCTCTTTATTAGGGAGATTAATTAACTGTTAGTGTTATAGGAGAACAGATCCAGAAGTTAAAAGGAAAGAAAATCGCCATGCTGAAAGCAAGGGTTTTTATTTTTCAGATTGAGAGAGAGAAAGAAAAAAATATCAAACATCACTTTAATTTGAACTCACAAATGACAGTTTATTTTAAGAGAGTTTGCATAAAACAGGAAGTTAATTATATTTCAACCTCACTCAAAGCCTGTCGATTGAGAGGATTGTTAAATTACTACAATAATAATGAGGCAGACTGGGTGAAGGAACTGCCTCCTGCAGCCAGCCATGTTAATTACCTTGCAGCTGGGAGATCAATTTGCATATGTGCTCTTTGCATCCTGTCAGGTGTAAGAGAAACCACTGAACAGTTACAGGAAATAATTTGACTTTCCAAAATGTATGACTAAAAGGTAGGCTTTGCCACACTACTCCACTCATTGTTCCCTTTAATTTGTTCTCATCTTAACAGCCTCTGCTTCTGACTCCTGGAACCTTCACATTAGCAAACAGAATCTCATCAGAAACTCCCGTTCTCCAAATTAGATATCAAAGGGAGGTGAGCCTATAACCTGGATGGTCAATGAGAACCAAGACAATTACATTCAATGGCATTAGATGCTTTTACAATGGACTTGCATGGCTAATAAAATTGGAAGCTATTCAATAGTTTTGTAGAGTCTTCACATTTTTTGTTTGGTAAAGATCACACGATTTTATACATTCTCTTTTAGTGTCATGCCTGTGCTGGGTTAGATGGAAGGAATATTCCACAGAAGGTTAATCTGAATATTCTTCATCCCTTAGCAAATGTCATCTCTAATGTAGATAGAGAAGAAACAAATGGGAGGAAAAATAAGTTCAACATTCACTTGCGCACATTGATGTTTAATCTTATTGTTTTATATTATCTTGTTCGTAGAAATGGGGTTTCAATCACAGGTTCTTGACTGTGATCTTGATTTTTGTTTAACCTGTCCTTGCATTGCTTTGTTTGAAATCACAACTGAAGATGTGCCTGTTCATAGAGGCATCTGCAGTGCTGCTTCCAGGATAACATTGCCTTTTTGATAACCTCACAACATTAATAATGTTTGCAACATTGATGAGGCTACAGTTTTGTATTATTGGAATTATTAAACTGCTTTCATTATAGAAGATTTTATGGTTGTTTTTGTCTATTGTTCTTGGCTTCATTGAAAGGAAAAGAAAGATAAAACAAATTATTGTTATTGCTGGTTATAGTAACTGTATTGACAAAAACATCCTGGTCCTGTCCTAAAGTTTCTCATGGCTTCTTTTGAGCAGTTTCAATCTGTGCTTGCCACTGGAGAACCTCGATCCTTTGGATTCAGGGCTGAAGCCACCCCGTAGAGGTGGTGAAGAGGGGGGAGGTTGCTAGCCGAGTGAAGGGGAGCCGCATCTCTCCTCCTTGGCTGGTCTAAACTCCCTTCCCTGAAGGTGGTTGCAGCGGTGGTCAGAAATGGCCACCTCAAAGAAGAACCCGACTAGATAAGATTGTGCAGGAGGAAGACAAAATGGAAATCAGGACAGACCAGGCTAAACAACAGAGAACATCAAAGCAAGGTACCCTGAATCTAAAAGTACCTAGAGGGATACTTTTGAAAGAAGATCTTTAAGCAGCAAAGGAGAGAGAAAAAAAGGTTAAAAACCCTTTCTTTTACCTTTATACTGATAATTGCAAATGGTATGGAAAGAGATTGATATTAATCTATTTTGACACTAATAGGCAACCTTAAGCTGAAATCTAACTGTCAAAAGGAGAATAAAGATTTTTTCTTGGTCATTTTAAAGCCCTAAAAAGGAGAAGAGTGGAGGCAAAAGGGTG
>BHFT01032255.1:0-28878 GCA_004320025.1 Laticauda laticaudata
GGGAGTTAGCACTAGTGTCTCAGCGAGGTTGCGCTGCTTCTTCCCTTCATGTGAAAGCTCTGTTGGGGCTTGCACATCCTCAGTGTCTATCAGGTTTCGCCTTGGCCCCATTCCCCAGGCTCCTGTCCCCATTGCCTTGCTGATGTGTCCACAAGCCTGTCTTGTAACACTGGGGGTAGCTGCAAGGTGCGCATGAGACTTGTGCAGGATGGCAGCATGCTTCAACATGATCCTCCTCACGGTCTCTGGGCTATGCTGCATGGTGGTGAGAAGTCCTGGAACCTGTTGGCCAGGATTGCCAAGGCGTTGTCCACCACCCGCCTTGCCCTGGACAGCCTGTAAGTTTAAGATCTCTCTTTACGGCGTGGAGGCGTCTGGAGGTGTAGGGGCTTCTGAGGTAGGTTTGAGGGAGAATGCGTCATCCCCCACGATGAAGTAGGGCACATCTTGCGTGTCGTTGGGCAGCGGGTCTGGGACTGGAAGCCATTGATGAGTTTGCGTTCCAGCCCCTCCATTGAGGACACTGCCGTTGTATACCTGGGCATCTGACGATGAACGCTTTTTTGCCTATGAAGCATCGAATGTACATGAACTTGTAGTCAGCATCGACCATGGCGAAGAGATGAATGATTTTGCTGAAAGAAGCCCTTGAGTTGAAATAAAGTGAGAGCTGAGTTGTCGTTGGAGATTTGGCAGGCCACGTGCTTGCATCTATGCTCAAACCAGTGTGGGGAAGTTCACTTCTTGATACCACTGCCTCTGCAACTTTCTTCCAATCCTTCTTTGCAGTGGAGGGGTACTGAGGAGCTCCTCCTTGTATTCTTCGATGATGCGCCTGCACCACTTCTCTGACCACAATGCTTGATGGTGTTGGATGGCACCCTCCAGCCGTACTGCATGCTCCTGTAGAGTGAGTCCCAGAGGCCAGTGACGCAGAGTGAGTGCCACCTTGAAGCCAGGTTCCAGGCTGGGGCGGAAGCTGCGTGCTCATGCTTGGTCAACCTGGGTGTCAGGCGCTGCACAACTTCGTGAAACATGGCTGGAGGCATCCTCATGAAGTTCTGGGAATGCCCGAGTGTCTTTGTTCCTGAGCCCACCATCAGCTTGTTGTACAGTCCGTCCTCTGCTCTTCTGCGAACCATCTTCGACCCAGACTCTTTTTTGGCTGCCTCTTTTTCTTCTCGCAGTTAGAGTTCACAGAAGCCTGCAGATGGCTTCGCACTGTTTGCAGAATGATGGTGGCTGCCGAAAGGACTTTGTTACAATCTACGTTGACATGACTGGATGCTGTGGAAGAGGCAAGAGTCAGATGAAGGCTGCAGAGTCTGCACAGGTGGGCTGCTGGTCTGAAAGTGAGATGCAGATGAGTTGCTCCCCCTTTTTATAGGAAATATAGGTTTTCCGCTAGGCATCCTCTGGGCCATACTCTAGGTGTCCTCTAGACATCTTTTAATATCCGATATAGGTTCCCTCTGCGAACGATTTTTTCCATTTTAAATGCTTTGTTTCCATGCTGCATCCGCTAGGCATCCGTTCTGCAATCCATTCCGCGTCCGTTCCTGCTTCCTTCCTGCGTCCAGGTGGATGGAGTTGCGCGGATGCGTAGCGGATGTCTAGTGGATATAGCGGATGCTCGTAACGGATGCCTTGCGGATGTGTAGCCGGATGCAGAACAGGACGAACTGGATACATTTTCCCGTGCAAAAGTTTTTGGGCTATCCCCAAAACTTTCTGAGCGGATGAAACATCCAATAAACGGATGCTGGACGGATAGAGGAGAAGCCAAACGGAGGCAGTGAGGATTTATCGCGTTCCAACGGATGGCAAGCTTTTTTGTCCGTTTTACATCCTCTTTGCATCCGTTGGTTCAGTGTGACATGGGCTTTAATACTGCATTTGCTGAAATGGCAGTCTTGTGTAGCCCAGTTTGGTAACATCTGAACATGAATAAAAATATTCTTTGAACAGTATTAAGCAACAGTGCTAAAACAAATATTAATCATTTAAGAAAATAGTTGGCACTTCCATTTTGTATTCCTGATTTAAATCCAAAATTTTTGCTTTCTTCATGGAATATTTCTCATCTTCTATGTCACTTGTCCCACCTTGATAAATGTGGCTTGCAAAAAGCATCCATCTGTTGAATATTATCCTCATCCACCAAATTGTTCTTTTATGGTGCAGAATAGCGAAGGGATCACCAATGCTCTATTTTCCACCTTTCTCCATTATTTATAGAAAAGTGTTAAAGCTGGAATGTCTAAAAGTCACTCTCTTTGAGACTATGCAATGTTCCTACAATATTGTTTCCTGACCAGCTCTTAAAAGTTCTATATACTTTTATAAATAGATATACTGTAGCTAATATAATTTATTACTACTATGTTTGCTGCGCTCTGCCTCTTTCTCATTTTGGTTACTTTTTGTCCCACTTTTTCAACAAATACAGCTTGATGATTATTTATCAACAAACACTTTTTGACATTTATTGATAAATAATCATCTGTATTTTTTCCTGAGCTGAAGTGAGTGATGTGTATACTTTCTTTGATCTGGATATAGGGATTGCTGGGGAGCAAACGAAACCGTAAATTAGCCACATTAATTTTTGAGCACACACTGGTTCTCATTTTGGCCAACCCTACCAAGAAGTGCAGATCCTGCTTTATAAAGAAGCTCAGGTTTGTGAAAGAGCTTTCTTGTTCAAAGTTGCCTCAGCCCTGGCTATTCTTAATGTTGCTATCTTGTTCTTCGATCCACAGCATGCTTTTCTTTGTGAATATGAATCAAATATTTGAATCCTGCCAAATGGGTTTTTCACCAGCAGCTTTGGCCTCCATCAAAGATAATGTTGCTTTAATGACAAGGTCCTGGGGAAACATTTTGACACTTATCATGATTCCCTTACTTTGCCCCCCTTTACCCCAGTTTTGAATGACGCATACTGTAAACTCAGTTAGGGATATCAACACCCCCTTGTTCTTAGCTTCCCAGATCTGGGCTAGTAAGAAAATCCTTCTTAGAAGTTCCATTCAGTTCCAGTGCAATTATTCCTCAGAAATCTTGCTGAGTCCTTAAGTACACTTTTTCAAAGCTGAAAGATGGTTTTGGTTTTTATTTCCTTCAGCGACAACAAAAACTATTTCCTTCCTCAGCTTAGAGCCTTCTTTTCCTTCTTCTTACACAATTCTACTTGTAAGGATTTTCAGGTCAATAAAATATGATAGCTCTGCCCCCATTTGCACTCAACCTTGTCCGCTTATCTATCAATTTCTCATAAAGTCTCTCCATAGCCATTCAAAATATTTTCTCTAAAGATTACCTGAAGTATGTTAGATTGCCTCAATGACTTCTTGACCATCTTTAACCACTGCTGCACCTGACCTGAAATGGAGAGCTGGTAACATATTTCAATTTTTTTGCTATCTCCATCAATTGCTTTGGTTCAAAGGATTTCCTGGCCTTTTTAATAAAGATACAAACTTGTAACCCAAAGGGCAAAAACTAAAATATCAGAATTACAGTATATGTTACCATTTCTTCTCTTATTTTTCCTAATGCTACAAAGGGGATAATTTCTGTTTCTTTTATTTAACAGTGGTTAAAGATGGTCAAGATGTCACTGAGGCAATCTAACACATTTCAGGTAATCTTTAGAGAAAAAATGGCTATAGAGAGACTTTATGAGAAATTGATAGACTCAGAAAAATCCCCACAAGATAAAAAGAAAAGTGAAAATTTGGTTCCATGAACCCCAATGTCAAGGAGTTTGGAAATTACTGTATATACAACATATTGGCAGCCCTGCTTTAGAGATGACTTTATCTTGTAAGTATGGAATGGATCAAAGATATTTTTAGATCTGACTTAGTAAATTCATTGCAAATAGATTTAGATAATTCACTGAGAATATTAATAATATGTTGTAGGAGATATGTTTGAAAAGATTATTCATATATTAAATAAATAAATTTATTAAATGATGGCTTGGCTTCACTTCCTTTCATTTTCACTGATATAATTCGAAGAAAAAGACAACCAAACAACTGGTAAGCCAATGTCAAAAAGACACAAGTGATTTCTAAAGGCCATCCCCATGCATGTTAGGAATAATGCTTAAACTTATATACTGCTTCACAGTACTTTACAGCTTTCTCAAATTAGTTTACAGAATCAGCATATTTCCCCCAACAAACTGGCTCCTCTTTTATTGACCTCAGAAGGATGGAGGGCTGAATCAACCTTGAGCCAGTGAGAATGTAACTCCTGGCAGTGAGTTCAGTTAGCCTGTAATACTGCACTCTAACCTTTGCACTATGTGCAAAACGGTTACTATTTATAAATTGGGTTTTACATATAACAGTAGCTGGGTTTACACATTACTAAAGCAGAAGGTTATTGGTGGGGGGGCATAGGGGTTTGATTATGTGAGTTGAGCTGTTGTAAAATTTGACCTGATTCACTCATCCCATTGATACCTGTTTCCTTAGTTTTGGCATGTACACTGTCATGATTTGTAAACTCCACATTTTACCAACCTCAGAAGGATAGAAAGTTGAATCAACCTTGAGCCTGTGAGGATTGAACCCCTGGCAGCCAGCAGAATTATGCAATACTGCATTCTCACCACTGCACCACCATGGCACCTTCAAATACTCCAAAACCCCAATAAAATCCCTAAATATGAGAATATTATGGGTCCCATATCAAATAGCATTATATGTCTGGCCAGAAGCTTAGTTATTTAGAGTGTGGCATATATATATGCATTAGCATTATATAATAACATTTCAACTGGATCAGTAAAGCACAATAAAATAAAGTTCCATCTTCAAATACCAATGTCTAGGCCATCTAACCATTGAAGTGCAGCATTGTTTATATTAAAAAATCATTTACTGACTGTTATATGTCCTCAGCTTACAACTATATATGATGTCAACTACAGTTGTGGGACCTCATAGTCACATTGAAGAGGGGATTCTTGCCCCATTTATACCAAGATTGCTGGCAAATGCCTCTTTCTTCTGTGCTTTCTTAATATGTGTTGTGCTAAGTATACACTTTATACTTAGACTAGCTATTTGCAGAAAGCAGGGTATCTTTCCTTATTCAACTGAGTCTATCAATGGGGTAATTTGGAAAGGAATTTTCCAGTCACGGAAAAGCATCATGCTCAAAGGAATATTGGATGGAAAAGTTGAATACTTTTCTGTAAGTGAGGCACACTGTGAAAAAATACAGTCCTGAAACAGGACTTTCATTTCCACTCCAGAAAACATTCGTTTTTTGAAAAGGTCTTTTGTTTTTTACTCCATCCACAAGTGTTTTAGGTCTTCTTTGATCATTTACTGTAGCAGTGTAGAGATGGAGGTGATAGTATAGTCATTACAGTTTTCAGTTGCATGTGTGCTCATAATTCTTTTGTTTCTGCTTTTCTGTGTGAAATAAAAAAAGAACTTTTGTGACTTTTATTATTGCTAATCCTAATTTCGTGACCACATTTGGGACCAGCAACTGGTCATTAAAGGAAGCAGTCACTAAATGAAACCACCACAGTTTTTATGATCTTATTTCAGCTTTCTTTTGCTTTACAGACCTGCTGAGGTCATTAATTTGAGGATTGGTCACAAAGTTAGTTCATGATGGTTATAACTGTGAATGGTAGCAAATCAGGCAGTTGCTAAATAACTATAAAATGAAACGCAGGAAGCCCAAGACATAGGATGCTGTAAAAATAATACTTTGAAAAACAGGATACTTACACATCCATCTTGGCTGCTTGGTAATTTGGGCAAATAAAAGAACCATTTAATTTAGGGTTACTGGAATCAGGAAATGGCAAGGCTTTTGATTCACACTTAGGACTAGATAATGATGAGAGTACTTTACCAATGCACGGGAGCATATCTCATGAAAAATGCTCTGTGGGAAAATTTATACACCTTACAGTCAGAGACTTGAAGAATTTAGCAAGCAAATGCTGGTTCAAATTGAGCTGATTCTCTGCTCCTCAAGTAAGTAGCGTAATTACACTTTTTATTTTGTGACAAAGTTCTTGACTCAGAAATGATTTTAGTGGCATTAGTGCCTCTGAATCTGGAAATTACACCAAAGTCATTTAAATAGATTCAGGCCTGTGGGTGACTCATTTTGTATAGCTTGGAGATAGAGGGTAATAGGAACGGTATGAGCTTGTAGGATTACTTCCTTGTTTACCACTCTGAATTTCTATGAGATTTCAATGTACGCAGTACAAGAAAAGAATAATCTAGTATTCTTTAGTCTATTAAAAAAGCTATTTCTTGAGAGCTGCATTACATACAGTTATGTAAAAAGGGAATTCATCTAAAATTCCCTCAATGTGGCAGTTTTTCTAAAAAAAATCATTGTTCAATCCAAAATTGTGAAGACATAATCATGGCTTTCTGAACTGCAGAGAGAGAGTTTTTGAAAGATAGCTGAGTTACCCATTTGCATTTGTGCATTCTTTCTAGGTCTATTAAAAAGCATTTCTGAAAGGGCCAAAGGAAGATGCTGGAGAGATGGAAACTATTGTATGGCCAGATATGCACTTTAAACAGTGAAATTTTGAACTGGGGAGTTTCTGATTCATAGCTTCTTCACCACATTTCTTCTTACAAGATTTAAAAATGCAGTCAAGTAAAGCTGCATTGAGAAAAAATAATGCAGGAATTATTGCTGAACTGAGCCTTGTGACTACTGGCTATAAAATTCTAAGGGATTAAAAATATTGGTGCAAATTTTAAAATTTCTCCTCCCATACAAATAGAAATAGCAATAGCACTTAGACTTATATACTGCTTCACAGTGCTTTACAGCCCTCTCTAAGTGGTTTACAGAGTCAGCATATTGCCCCCAACAATCTGGGTCCTCATTTTACCAACCTTGGAAGGATGGAAAGCTGAGTCAACCTTAAGCAGGTCATGACTGAACTCCTTGTGGTGGGCAGAGTTAGCCTGCAACATTGCATTCTAATTACTGTGCCACCAGACCAGAAATAGCAGCATTGCTGTGTTAAGCTGTCAAGTAACACAGAACTATATGAAGGATTAAATGCTATAGATTGGTTCTCTTGGATGCAGAGATATTGTTTTTGTTTTTGGCATAGCTGGACAAAAGTTTAAGACAGGCTGTATTTGATTTTTGCAGAATGTAATGCATTTTAATTGTAAAAGTATAAAACATCAGTTTGTGACTTCCATGTTGTACCCTATTTAATTAGAATGTTGCATCTTCAGGAATTTTGTTCCCAATCGTGAATTGTTAGATTTGCCAATGTTCCTGGGGATATGTGTGAATGTGTGTGTGGCTATACACATTTACACATTGTTTGAATACACATTTACATAGAAACAGCGATATGATCTATCTCCATTCAGTTTCTCTGCCTAAAAAAATGGTGGAGAATTTTGAAAGGCCATTTGGCTCAGGGGTAAAACTGTAAGTCAAAAATAAATTAACTGCCATGTAGCTTTACTTGATAGTTATGTAATGGCTGAGTGCTCTGGCTCCAGGATTTTAGTAAATACTAGTTATCTATAAGTTATTTAAAATGTCTAATGATATAGTTTGTATACTACTACAATCAATCCTTTTTTTTGCAATTTTCTTTCTGATTAGGCTTTTCAATGTTATACGACTCTCCCCAGCATTCCATCAACCAATGCTTCATTGTCCACCAATATTACTGAAAGACAAAATTATATCCTGGGATGACATCCAAGTATTTCACTAAATTGCCTGGATTAGGCTCTGGCATGTGCAATTCAATCCATTTGTGTAAATATAACTATTTATTGTGGATGATATTGTTTCAATGCCACAAAATCATTGTGGTTTATTTTCTGTAATTAATTTTATAGGCATGTAAACTACTAACATGATGAATACCATACAAAGTGCATGACAGAGAACAGTACTGTTTGTTAGCAAAGTTAATACAATGCAAGAACAGAAAAAGGCTTGTGTTTAGTTGTTGTGGAAAAGAGAGAAAATGCCAAAAAACTGGATGGAAAATGTCACCATTACCAAATGTTAAAACAATTTAACATTTAGATTTGTACACATCCATGTGACTTTCGAATTCAAACAATGACGCACTTGCCACATAACATAACAAATGTCGATACCAAAAAAAAAAAAGAAATGAAAAGTCTGGATAGNTAACAAATGTCGATACCAAAAAAAAAAAAGAAATGAAAAGTCTGGATAGAGGATGTTGCAGTACTTGGAGATAACAGAGTAGAAGAGAAAGAACTGAAGAAAATCACAACATATAAAAACCTGCAAATAGAAATAGAACAATGCGGGCAAAAGAAGGCAAAGATAGCATCATTAATGATAGGTGCCTTGGGTGCAAATCCAAAACATCTGGAGCATTGTTTGAATACCATCAACGTTAACAAAATCACCATCAGTCATTTGCAAAAGGCAGCTTTATTTAGAAAAGCTTACATCCTACAATGATATCTTTAACGCCATCAAACAAAAACATCTTCCTACCCCAGATCCTTGGGAAAGACTCCATAGGTAGATAAAAATGCCAAATCCAGTCTAAACTATTGGCTGACTGTGCAAGCAATGATGAGGTTTTTTTTAATAACCGTAAACTTCTGTGATATTTTTCACAACACACTGGTTACTTTACACCCCCTTTCTATAGGTCTTTTTGCTCCTGTTCCGGAGTCTTAAATGATAGAATATGTGTCTGTTGCTCTTAGGATTTATGTTCTCAAATACAACAGTTTAGAATTGTTCTGATTTCTGCCTGATGAGTAATCTAAGCTCAAGATGTATAAACTGCATAGGGTATTATGTTAATGCATAAGTGATATGATTTAATTGTGGATCTTATTAGGAAACTGCTGAAGAATAAAGAAAGAAAAGAAAACATGTTGTTTTATTGAGATAAACAAGTAAAAAGTCCTAGATTTAATCTGTATTACCTTGATAATAAACAACACTGAAAAGCAAATACATTCATATTAATTTTGTCTTTTCCAGATTAAATGCTTAAGATCAAATTTCAGAATATATTTTTGGTGGATACAAGTGTTTTTATACTGGATACAGAAATATATATTATGCAAGATACAAGTATTTTAATTACAAACATTAAAATCAAGGAAAAAAGCCTCAAATACAAGTCTCAGTTTTAGGACAGTAGAAAAATTATGGTTCCATAGAAATTAAATTTGTAAGATTACAACAGACATAACATATGACATATATCAATAATATACTGAAAGCAATATTTTCAGGATTATATGATATGAATAGACAAATTATCTAATACTGTTATATTATTGGCTCATGAGACTTAGAAGTGAATTCACAATTGTGAACCTTGCACATTGGGAGGAATTACTTGTCTTGTCATTGCATTTTTGTTATTTCAAAAATATAAATGGAACAATGTCATTTTGATAGGCCTATCTATTCATTCCTTTGTCAGTTTAGCCTCATATTTGGCCTTATACCCAGGATAATGTCTTGAATTAAGAGAAAAAGAATGTTATCTATAAAAGAACCTGTAGTTTTTTGTACTACTTATATGTCTTGATTATTGCAAAATTAACATACTAAGAAACACACTTTTAAGAAACCAAATTTCAAAATAAGTATGTTTGTCAAGCACCTAAATTTCTTGTTCTAGGGAAGTTCCATCATCATCCACATGAATATATTTTAGCTTGAATATGGGTAGGCCAGTAAGCCTGTGTGAATCAACTTTAATTTGAACTGAATTGGAGAACCAAGATTCAAACATGGAAAGATTAGCTTCAATTTTGTGACTTGGGATTCAGGAGCAATTTAACTCAGTTTAAACCATTTTGAGATTAAATATTTGCTTCTAAAAAGAATTTCTACATGGATGTAATTTCAAAACACATGAAATTGCTTGACTTTATGCAGAAGTGAATAGCAGAAACAGTAGACCTCTTAGAAAATGTTGATTTTGCCTGGTTTCTTCAAAGATATTATAATAAATGTTAAAATATCCTCTTCCCCACACTCATACCCCAACATTTTCTTTTAAGGATAGCAGAGATGAGGAAAGGTCAGCACAGAAGACCCTAAATTGCTTAGTGAAGAAGCCATGAGGAAGTTGGTTGAATCAATGCAGAAAATCACTGAGTATAAATTAAAAATACAATCTTACAAAAATAGTATTAAAAAATAAGTGCTTACTTTTCCACTTACTTTTTAATTATTTTTATAATTAAAATTATAATTAAATTATTACAGGTTTGTATTATTTTGCGGTTTCTGATCACTAGATTTTCTGGGGCGTTAAGAGGGAAAAGACCCACTTCAGTCTGCTCAATGGCTTTGTGATCATACTCTATGTTAATTAGGAGAAGAAGCAGGCACAATGAGATGCACTGGCACAGAAATAAATTATTTCAGAGAAAGATTTGTAGTCTTGGCCCTTTACTGTATAAAGCAGAAAAGCAATGGGCCAATCCCTCTGGCTTGGCGCTCATTTACTCCTTGTCAAAAGACTTCAGTCCTTCCATTCAAGCAGAACTTAAAAGTAAGGGCAGCCTAGAGCCCAGAATATTGAATACTCCAGTGAGCTGCCTGCTGAATTTACAGAAAGTGAACTGTTCCATTAATACAAGGCAAAGTTAGGACTGAGAGTTGAAAAAGTGCATGATGTCCCAAACAATGTTAGCCTTGCCGCATCAAAAGAGTTCTGATTGGCAGAAATTTCAGTGAGGTGATCAGTCTTATTGTTTAACACTTCTGTCAGTGTCAAAGAGCTTGTCATACTATTTGTCTCTTTTCCTGAGTTTCTGTAGATGAAATAGAAATTGCAAAATTGTACACTGATTGTAAATATATAAGCAGAAACCAACAGAAAAGCCATGAAGGTCCAACATACTTCAAAATAAATTGATTTGATTTTTTTCAAAGCAAGTCCATGCTTTGCTTCATAAATCTTTTGATGAAGGTTATTCAATTAATGTTGTCAAATTAAATGATTCAAAACTTCAGTTTGGATGTGTATAGGGCTCTAATTTGCAGAGCATGCAAAACACAAATTAGCATGAAAACCAAATTACTAATTTTATGAGCAAAACTAACAAGACAACAAAATAAACTTATTCTTAAGAAAGGTTAAATCAAAGCAGATTGAAAGCAGAGATGGAGGAAAGCAATCAGAGACTCCACTGTAAAAAGAAGGTTTAGGTTTGATTCTCAGTCTGGATTCAAAGATAAAGCTTAGAGCAGAGTATCTGAACCAAACAAGCAGTTTGAATCTTGTGTTAAGAATTTGGCAAATTTGCCTTAGCTCAGAAGAACAACAATTTCATCACCTTCCAAAGGAATAATAATAATAATAAAAAACAGACAGAAGGACCCAGGTGGCAAGTACTATATACTGTACATCCAGACCAGATAAAGTATGCTATTCCGTACAGAAGCTCATCTCATAAGTCTTTTGGCCTGAGAAAAGTTGTGAGAAGTTGTTCTTTTTGTTCTATATATTTTCATAGACCTCTCTCTCTCCCTCTCTCTCTACACACACACACACACACACACACACACACACACACACACACACACACACACACACAAACTTGATTTAACTCCATTCAGCATTCAAGGTGACTTATGAGTGTTAAAGAAGATACAGAATATAAAGTAAAACAATGCTATTTAAAATTGATAAAATCAATGAAACAAACAAAAACTCTAGGCACCCATTTTGATACCAGATTTCATTGTTTTCTTTATTAATGGTCCCTCTTTTTGGTTGTCAATTTCAGCTTTTGTCTCTTGCAGTCCATTAATTATGTTAGATAATATGCAAGGGCATTGATTGCTTTGTTGGAGTTGTAAGGTAAGTAATAAAGCTGAGTATTGTCAGCATAGTCATGATATCCACCTCCAAGGTTCTGGATGATTTCCTCCAGTGGTTTATTATTATTTATTTATTTATTTATTTATTTATTTATTTATTTATTTATTTATTTATTTATTTATTTATTAATTAAACATACAAAACATACAAAAACATACAAAACAATAAAAAACGATTGCCAAAAATAAGCAAAAAAAAGCTTGACTATTTGGCAAGCGATAACGAATAACATTACAATAAAAACAAAAGGGTCCAACATGATGCTCGTAGAATAAGGGTTAGGGAGAGAGAAAGAAAGGAAGAGAGAGAAAGAGAAGAATAGAAGGGGAGCAGATGATAAAAACCTCCTGATATTAGTCTCGCCAAATCAACTCGACATATCTATATGTTAAAAAGTTCAAAAAAATGGCCAAGATTTTGAGCTATAGCCTATAAAGTTCAGCCACAAAGGAAGTTAGTCATCTTTTTCAATGGGTATTTCACATACACAATACTGCTGCTGGTATTACAACAATCTTTTCATTTGCTACCATGCTTTATGTGCAAATAGGTGCTTTTCGAAGAAAAAGAAAAATGTGATGTTGTAAATTGAGACACAGATCATCCACAGAGTGTTGCCCTGAAGCTCAAAAATTTGGTTTCATATATTGTGTATTTGTTCATATAAAGCTCAATACATATTTGATTAGGGATCAAAAAGAGCATTAGAATGTATATCAATTTAGATTGCTGACAGGCATAGTTTTGTATTCTGATACACAGATTCTGATTTGATTCCTCTTTGTCTTTGTCTCCATCTTCTGCCCTGGTTTGTGCAGAATTTCACATATTCAGCTCGTTTTCCTTTTTCTAGGATGTCTCAATGGAACAAATATATTGATTTTAGGAATCAAGTAGTGATATATCACAAAATAGAAAGATACATAACTATTGCCTCTGAAGAAAACTGTTATTAAATATGCTGGTCTGTTGTTCAGTTAATAAGATTGCTGCCCCACCTAAAGTTCTATTAATAATTTTAGTGTAAATTTTCTGAAACAATAAGAATCTTAACTGAATATTAAAGACATTACAGTTTAAAAAAGCACACACACACACACACATTCATAGTTGTAACAAACATTTACAATAAACCCTTTACACCTTTGCCTTTTAAATGATAAGAGATAATAAATAGCCTCAGGGAATCCATGTGTCAAATTTTCTTTATGACCCCACTATTTTGCTGACTATTGGCAGTACAACAAGATAAGTCATTGCAAATTATTGCTGAAATTTTGATTTCAATTTCAGAAACTGAAAGTGCCTTCAGGTGTGATGGGCAGTTGGCAAATCTGAAAAATAATACACTTCCACGACATGTTTCAGAGAGCCATGCTTCCAAAGCTTGTAAAAAAGGTTACCTATATGAAACAGTAATAAGCTTGCCTTATTTTTAAAATGGTTTGTAGCTAATGTTACTTGTTGGAGCTTTTTGACTGTTCAAAAGGTTGACTACATCCCATAAAAGCCATTCTTTTTATGGCTACCAGCAGAATTGCACCTGATGGTTTAGGCCTTCTAAGACATGGGGATGAGGACAATCAGGAAGGTTTGATTCAAAATCTACATTAGTAGATTTTTTAGGAAGATTTTGAATGAGTTTACATTAGGCTGTACCACTTGTACTTTCTGTACAACTTTATTTCAAGGATGAAAAATCCAGGAGACTCTGACCCTAACAAAAAATGAGATAAATTTAGTCTGGCAAGACTTTTCCTTGATAAATCCATGCTGACATGCCTATCATTGCATTGTTCTCAAGTATTTATAGATCAAGTTCTATGTTTAAATTTCATTCTTCCTGTGTTCTAACACTACTTTTGTTCCATGGATCCTTTTTTTTTTCATTTTGAAGATAGGGACATTTTCCTCTTCCATTCATTTGGCTCTTCACCTGTTCTCTAATATTTTTCAAAAATAATATATAACAGTTTTCCCAGGCCATTGGCGAAATGTTTCAGGATCCTGGGATATATGTCATATGGCCCAGGGGATTTTAATTCAATTAAATATTTATCTGAACATGTTTTTATCATTGTCAGGCTTCAGTTGTACCTTTTCATTTTCTCTTCACAGTTCCCTTGTGAGACATGAATCTTCTTTTCAGATACTGAGCCAAAATAGGAATTCAAGTCCTCTTTCTTTGTTATTTGCTGGCACTTTGCTACCTTCTTCATGCAGTTGTGTACTGATTCTGAAGTCCTTTATGTTTTTCTTCAAATTCTTCATCAGCCTCAGTTCATTCTGAACTTATTTTTTTTAATGGTATGGCTCTCTTCTTAATCTTTTCTATAAATGCCCTTTTTTATTTTCATATCTTCTAATCTTTTTATGTAGCAACATGTAAATAGTTTGTTTTCTTTATTGAGCTGTTAGCAACCATAATGGTATGTAGGAATGACCTTGGGGAATAAAAGTAAAAGCCACAGCCAGACAATGATAAAATGGAATCTGATCCAGAAGGAAAAATGGGGTGAAGAAAGGATTGTAGAAAGAAATCTCCCTAATTTTCAGGAAAGTAAAAGTAAGGAAGGGGAGAGGTACTTTCAGATGCTATCTGCGGTGTCTGATCGTTTAGATATCATCAAGAGGGAGCCATGTAAAGCCATTATTTATTTATTTATCTGATTTTTTCAATCGCTTACAAGATAATAAGTATAAGAATACACATGAGTGTGAGTACAGGAAATAGGTACGAATAAACGGGGACAATAGGATAGGGATGGTAGGCACGATTGTGCATTTATGTATGCCCCTTACAGACCTGTTAGGAATGGGGTGAGGTGAATAGTAGATAGTTTAAGGCTAAAGGAATGGGGGTTTGAGGATGCAACAACAGAGTCAGGTAGTGCATTCCAGGCATGACCACTCTGTTGCTGAAGTTGTACAATCAAGTTTGGAGTGGTTTACATTGAGTTTGCATCTGTTGTGTGCTCTTGTATTGTTGCGGTTGAAGCTGAAGTAATCATTGCTTGGTAGGACATTGTAGCAGATAATTTTGTTATACTATGCTTAAGTCCAACTGTAGGTGGCATAGCTCTAGGTTGTCCAAGCCCAAAATTTTAAGTCTGGTGGCAGGGTATTCTGTTGCGAGCAGAGGAGTGTAGTATTCTTCTTGTGAAATATTTCTGAACTCACTCAATTGTATTAATGTCCAATATACAGTGCAAATTCCAGAGAGATGAGCTGTATTTGAGTATTGGTCTAGCAAAGATTTATATGCCCTAGTTAGCAATTCAATATTACCAGAGGAGAAACTTTGTAAGATTAAATTTACAACTTTTAATGCCTTTTTGGCAATGCTGTTACAGTGACCTTAGGTCATGTGGTATGAGTATTCCAAGGTCCTTGATAGAGTGAGGGTCATCAATGAGGTCATATCCACCTAGCTTGTATTGGTGTACTGCCTTTTTTATACCAATGTGTAGGACAGAGCATTTGCTGGTCAAGATTTGGAGTTGCCAATTGTTTGACCATTCAGACACATAATCAAGGTGACTTTGAAGGACAGTAGCATTGTCAGTAGGGTTGAATGGTTTTACATCATCAGCTAAAAGGATTAGTTAGTTATAAGGTAATCGTAAAGGTCATTTATATAGAATATAAAGAGTGTGGGTCCTAGAAAGCTACTTTGGGGGCCACCACTCTTAAGTGGTGCAGGGTTTGATAGGGCGCTCCCTATTTTACCTTAGCAGAAGCTATTTTAAGGCACCCCCCCCAAGGAGTATTAGGGGTGTTTTACCCCCACAGTGTTTGTTTCCAGAGGGTAAGTCATCAGTGTGTACCAAGTTTGGGTGAAATTGCTTGAGAGTCTTGCTAGAATTTACAAACTTTTGTACAGCCTTTTTTAGCAAGTTTCTGCTACTGTAACCTTACAAAAATGATAATGTTGGTGCTCATGGTTAATGTTTCTTTTCTGGACTATCTTGAGAGCTGACAATTATCCATTTATTACCTCTTCTTTTGGACATACAACACATTTTAATTTTTTCCCCATTTTTTTTTTGCTTTTGAATTATAAATATCTTTCCATTGTGCTTATTAACATTTGAGTACAGATTCAATATTAAAATCATTCAACTGCACTAAGTGTTAACTTCCCTTTAAATCAAAAACTTCATCATTAGACACTTTTCCCTGATTTTCTTGACCAAAGTTTTTGAGAATTGTTTATTTCAAAAATTCAACTTAAACTCCTTTCTTTTGTTTTTCTTTTGATAATTGTATTCTTCAATTGCTTTTTCAATTAATCAAATTGCCCCATCATATCTCTCATATTTCTTAAATCACATTTGCTTTCTAGTAATTTTTGATTTCCATTACTGTGAGCATTAATAGCTAAGTAACAAGGGCACAAATTTTATGACCCAGATGTTCTGAGTTTTAATAAGGTTAATAGATCCATATAATTATTCCCACTTACTTCTACTCCCATTTTATTTTACTAAACACTTTGATGCCTCCTTAAGGTTGTTTTAACTGCTATATAATGAAGTTGAAAATCTTTCTGATCAAGTTCTTCTTAACCCAGTCCTCATGAGGTACCTCCCATATTGTCCCATTAGTCCACCTAGCCATGATCCCATAAACCTGTCTTCAACTAACACCATCTGCATTACTAGTTATTCACTCTCAGTACTCTTTCTTTGTTCTTGTACTCTTCTATAAACTGGAAGGGTGGGGAGAGCACCAGCTGATATCTGATGTTCTTGAGCAGTTGTTTAAGATATTATTTATCCTGCAAAGGTAAGATAACTCTGGATCCCTATACTTTTTACTGTTTGCATTTAATTCTCTTCTAAATAAATACATAAAAATAAAATATTCAGATGAGTTCAGGCAAAGTCACTAGTCAAGTCAAGATTGTGAACTGTAGCTAAACAATATGACAACAGCAGTAAAAATTAATGTTCTACATAATTGATTGGCAAACATTGCCATATACTTCATTAAGAGCAGAAGCTTTCAGCTTTTTTTATTCATGTTTTTTATCTGGATATAGTGTGAGCTGCTCTGGAAAAGGTCACTGAATGTTCCTGTGTTGAAAAATTACTATTCTTTTGGGGCACTGGATATCCAGGAGGATTGGCTTTCAAAGCTAACTTGCTATAGCCAAGGATAAATGAAAAGAGATAGTCTAATCTTGTAATATATGACTGCATACAATTTCATCTGAAGAATAGCCCTTGATGGGTTCAGAAAGCTTGTCTTGTCAAGCTTTTATATCAGCTGTCACAACATTATGCATATTGCAGGAGTAAAACCCAATTGGCCTCAAAGGGCCAGTTGTTGTATAATTGAAAGAATGATGTCAGAATTTTGATGCTGGTAGGAAGTAACATAGAAAAATAAAACTAGCCTGGTGCCAATGGGAACTGAGACATTTAATTTAGCACTTAGTTAATTTCAGTTAAAGGGATCTAGTAATGCCAAGGTAGCAGACACAATATTCAGTTTGAAAAGCCCATCTGCACATAATTTGACATATAGATACAGTATAAATATTTACAATATGCTTTCCAATTTTAAGATTTAGAATCAGGCCTTAAAAACAAATTTGCTAGTAGATATATGTGAAAGTTGTTTATGTTGCAGTAAACTGTAAGAAGCTTACTAGATCATTAGTAATGAGCAGAACCATCTTTGCCACAGTTGTTGTTTCAAATAACTTTTAAATTCCTATTTTACTGACATAATTTCCTTTATCCATCATATATTTTGCTAATTGAGCCAGATCATAGATTCATTGGGACATTTCATGACCAAATCCATTATACAGCATTTGACTAGATCCTCTGAGATACTAGTGTCAGGCTCAAAAAACCAAGAGAGACATGCTAAATTATTTCAAAGTAATTTCCTTTATTGTTTGCCATCTCTAAAGAGAAATCATGCCAAACTAAAGCAAACTACTTGCATCATTAAAAATACAGTCTAAGAACTTCTGGGAAGGAGTTCTGCTTTGGTCCTTTTCCTCCTAACCAACTATATAAATTTCACTGTCTCTTGCTCCTAGGAATCCAGTCTGAATTCTACCACATCTGGATTTCCTTGAAGACATATTGCTGATTGAGTCGCTATTGCCATCTTGTCCTGATCATGAAACAATGAGAAATGCAACTAAAAATAGATTTGGTCAAAGCCCTCAAATTTCCCTCCCTCCCTTTGAAATTATTTCAGAGCAAATTAGTATAGCTTTATGACAAGCATAAAGAAGAAAATTTACTGCAACAAAGAAGAGAATCAAGGAATCTTCTATTGATGTAACAATCTTATTACAGGACTAAATAAATGCATAAATCATCTGGTCTTAAAAATTAAAACTCATTAAAAATAATCAATGATAGATTGTGTTTCAAAATTCATTCCTGCTCCTTCCTCTGCTCTTCAGTTACTTACCCGAATATGCATTCTTCTGGCAGAAGATGTAAAATAGGAGTTGAATGATTTCATTCCTTATTTTACCACTTGTAATCATTTTTTGCTGTCTTCATGTTTAATTTATTTATTTTCTCCTTGTTTTTTCCTAATTTGGATATAACCAAAGAAGCCTTTTTGTTGTTCTTAGCACTCTTTCTGTATCCTAGCTATTTCTGACTTTTAGCTTTTCCATACAATTCAGACTTCCTATATGTACACATGAACTCCCAAGAGTTATCCAGTTCATGGACAATTATCCCTTTCTGCCAATCTATGTGAAAACAAATAATCCTGCCAACAACAGCTACAAAGACATCACATTGGAAATCAAGGAGATCAGGACCCTGGAAACATAGCAAAGGCTCTTTAGATTCATCTTTCTGAAAATCATTACTTTCCTTGCAATGGAAGGTTAAAAAAAGATCAGTTATATTTGACTTCATATTAACCAGGAAGACATAATTGAGGGATTGGAAGTAATAAGAATTCTGAGGAAAATGCTGATCATTCAGGCTGAAACTCTTGATGTTAAGAGGGAATAAAGCTGAATACAGATAAAAGTAAAGGTTCCCTTTGCACATACATGTAGCCATTTCTGACTCTAGGGAGTGGTGCTCATCTCCATTACAAAGCTGAAAAGACAGGGCTGTCTGAAGATATCTCCGTGGTCATGTGGCCAGCATGACTAAACAATGAAGGCGCACAGAACGCTGTTACCTTCCCACCAAAGTAGTCCCTATTTTTCTACTTGCACTTTTACATGCTTTTGAACTGCTAGGTTGGCAGAATCTGGAACAAGTAATGGGAGCTCACTCCGTTATGCGATACTAGGGATTTGAACCATTTGAACTGCCGAACTTCTGATCGACAAGCTCAGTGTCTCAGCCACTGAGTCACTGTTGTCCCTAAAAGCTGAATACAGTCAAACACATACATTGGATTTCAGAAAAGTAGATCTTAAATTTAAAGCAATAATGAAATAGGGCTGTTTTGTGGCAAGAAAAGACAGGGCATATATCAATCAAATAAATAATTAAAAAGGGATTAGGATAATTATTATTATCTTTATTGTCAGAGTACAACATGTGTACAATGAGATTGTCTGAGCCTCCCTTCATACACCCCTCCCCAAACACAACTCACAGTGAGGACAGAAATCCCTAATCCAGTCCCAATCTTATTACACTATGTGACCTTGTTGCATAACGCGCCAGCCCCACAAGATTATCATACTATGTTGACATGAAGTTATTTTCTGTTCAGAAGTCTGATCGCTTATGAGTAGAAATTATCTTCAGCCTGGTGGTGTGTCTGGCTATGCTTTATATCTCCACCCAGTTGAAGGAGAGTGAAGAAGTGCTGACCAAGGTGTGAGTCATCCTTGAGAATTTTCCTCACTCTTTTAAGGCAGTGAGCCCTAGTTATGTCATCCAGTGGTATCAGGAACATGAAGTTTTGTGCTGTGCTCGCCACCCTTTGTAATCTCTTTCTATCTATAGCTGTCCACACTGTAATGCAATATGTGAGGACGATTTCTGTTGTGGACTGGTAAAAGGAGATCATCACTCATTGTTCCACTTTATTCTTTTGCAAGACCCTAAGGAAATGGAGTCTTTGTTTGGCCTTTCTGGCCACCTGGGTTGTGTTGATTTTCCAGATAAGATCTTCGCTGAGGTAGACTCCCAGGAATTTAAAATAGGAAACTCTCTCCACACAGCCCTCCTCGATGTAAAGCGGGATGTGTTCCTCTCTCTTCCAGAAGTCTAACACCTTTGTCTTGCTGATGTTTAGATGCAGGTTGTTTTCTAGGCACCATGAAGATAATTTTTGAACCTCCCCTGTACACTGTTTTGTCGCCAACTGTAATGAGACCCAATACGGTAGTATCATCTGTGAATTTGATGATCACAGTGGATGGATCAGACGATACACAATCATGTGTGTACAGTGAGTACAGGTAGGGACTGAACACACAGCCCTGTGGGGAGCCAGTGCTAAGCTTCAGGGAGGTGGATGTGACAGACCCAGCCCTCACTGTTTGTGGTCAGTCCTGCAGAAAGTCTTTGATCCAGTTGCAGATGGAAGAGGGAAAATCCAAGTCAGTCAGCTTTTCGATAAGGATGCTCAGCAGGATAGTATTGAAGACCGAACTGTAGTCAATGAAAAGCATCCTGACATAGTTTCTGGGTTTTCTCAGATGGCTGGCTACAGAATGTAAGGCAGTAGCTCTGTCGACCTGTTCTCCCTGTAGGCAAACTGATGTTTGTCAACATCAGGTGGGAGGCATGTCCTAAAGTGTTGGAGAACCAGTCTTTCTAAGCATTTCATCACAAACTAATTACTAAGTGTGAATTTCTAAAAAAAGATAAGAAAAGGTCAGTTGTAAACAATTCTGATAGACTTAAGATTTTGTTTTTGTAATAATAAAGAATAGCTAAAAAAAGCCAACCAAACTCCACAAAAAGCCTGGCAATTAACTGAATCAGTAAGACACATTATCTCTCTTTCTACGAATGAGATCAGTAAATTCTAGAACAAATTAACATTTTTCATAGGCTCTTATGCAAGAATAGTATGTAGATTAGCATGTAGAAATGAAAAAAGGACAAAAAATGCAATTCATTGAGCACTTGGAATGCCAGTTGGAAGAGGTTTTTCATTCACTGACATGAACTGAGGGAGGGAAATTTCCAGGGAATCAGAGACACAGCCTTTAACCCATTTTAGTGCACAGTAAGAGGAAGCCGCAGGATTATTAACATTTGGAGCATCATGATTTATTGCCAGTTCCAGCACTGAAAGGAAATGTGGCATAATATTTTTGAAAGATAAATATAGGTAAGTCTCCCAATTTCTTTTATGCTATCATCTTAATCCTAACTCTTTTACCAAAAGCCATGTTAACTACTGTGCCAAACAGGCTCCTCAGTATAATACATTTGAACAATTTAAAAAACGGAACTGATGGAGTATATTCATATTGTTTACCACCACATGCTGAAATTCATTTAATGCATAATTTGTAAATATCCATGGACACTTTATTATTTACCTAAAGTTCTAATAAATGGTAGGAAAATATCTAAGAAAATATCTGTCTACTCTTCCTTAAAATCTATTGGATTTATGGCTGAGTGGAAAGCTTATTGATGTAGCCATTCTACTAATTGCCCAGAAAATGCCCTTCACTATGTATTGTGTTGCCACTATAATCCATTTTCTCTAATAGAAAAAACATATTATCAATACATTTTGAGTGGTTCCCATTCTTTTGAATTGTAGTAGAATTTTATTTGCATAACTCGGCTTATGACTCAGATCTTTTGTTAGTCTTGTAGTATTTGTTGTATTAAATGCAAATATGTTGTAACGTATTTGCATTTATTACAACCTAAAAAATAAAATAAAAAGAGGCATTCAGAATAGAGCTATGGAAGGCAATTAAACAGCATTTTCCTAGCATGTTTCATTTTATTTATGTTTTCCTCAGGAAGGAAAGATAACAAAATAAAGTATGAAAACCATGGCAATTTCAAGTAAATGTTCCAAGGTTATTTTTTGTTAATGCCAAAGGAAATGTTCACAAATTGGTTTAAAAAATCACAGGTATAAGTGTTTGCTACATATGCTTCATATTGCAGGCAGGAATCAAGAAGACAAGATACTTACCCCGTAAATAGCTGGGGAAAAAATATAAAAACAAAAAAAATATTGCTCCATGCTAAATGGTGGATAGGTTGATGGTCTGACTGCATCTTTTTATGTAGGATATTCATATATATTTATTTAATTAATTTGACATAGTTTGGTTCAAAGGGAACACAGTATATAATTTAAAACATTTAAAAATACAGAATATTAAAATTTTAAAAAATCAGGGATCTTTAAAGAATATATATAATATAAATACACATACCATGAGACAAGTGAGTCAAACACAACTTCTGATGAAATGCCTGTTGCAATTGAAGAAGACAACAGTTTCTCCCACAGCTGATATGCCACTGAAAAGTATAAAAGTGGTTGAGAATGTGTGACAACTATCATTCTTGCATTCATGAATTATATTATTTTTCCATTATAAATGCACTTTCTCTTCCCTTTATTTGGAGATTGCACTGATCTTTAATGTTTGCATAAACTGTATCATGTCTGAGTCTTCCAATGGACAAGGGTTAATTGTTCTTCTTGTCCATAGGTACATTTAAAAATGTGTTTCATTAAAGTGATAGGTGCTGAAATAGCTTTACAATTGATCATCACTTGCAGCAGGTATTATCTGTCACAGAGTCAAACAATGATGAATGATGCAAGCTGAGTTGTTCCCATCTAAATGGTGAACCAGCACAAAGTAAAGAATGCTTTCCAATTGTAGCAAAGAAACAGAGCTGATCAAAATTCTGAGCTCTTTTCACCTTCCCCAAATTGTCTTGGAGCAGAATTCAGTGATCAGAGCCCATTTCTATAGGGGATTGGTAAAGGATGGTCTTCCTTAAGGCCCAGTCCCACTGCACTTATGGATGCAAAGAGGATGTAAAATGTTAAAAAAAGCTTGTCATCCATTGGAAAACGCTATGCATCCATTGTGTACTCATTGCATACGTGTTTCATTACGCTCTATCCGTCGAGCAATACCATCCACTGCAATTTCATCCGCGCAAAGAAGTTTTGAGCTGCACAAAACTTTGCGAACGGATGAACTTCCGCGCGTACGACTGTACATCTGCGACATATACGGGCAACAACCGTTATATGTCCGTTATCATCCGTTAAACATCCGCTGTATCCTCTCTGCATCTCTGGCCATCCCCTCAACTCACATCCGCTGCAGCTGAAAATGGAAAGAGGGAGGAAACAAAAGGTACACCGAATGTCTACACAGCGTTAGTACACGGAAATTAAAAGGATTTAAGCGTATGCATCTCGTATATAAAGGATTAAAAACGGACAAAATGTTGGTATCTGGGATGTATTCTCGTATTTTAGGATGTCTAGTAGTAAGTCTAGAGTATGTAGTAAGAACACCTAGCGGACAACCGATATTTTCTATAAAAAAGTGGGATAAGATCATCTGGATCGCTGGGATGGTGGTCCATACAGTCCCACTATGGTTGTTACTGGAGGTTATCTATCCACAACTATCCTTATCTATCCGACAAGCATGCAAAGGCTTAACCATTTTTTCAAAGTTTTCACCAACACTTTATTTAAATAAAAAAAATGAACAAAGTAAAACTAAGTGTGTTAAGCAAAGATAACCTTTATTAACTTTCTTAGGAAAACTTTATGACTTTATTAAATAAGCAAAATGAACCAAGTAAAACTGTGTTAAGTGTCTTAAGCAAAGATAAACTTTCTTAGGTAAACTTTATGACTGTATTAAATAAGCAAAATGAACCAAGTAAAGTGTCTTAAGCAAAGATAAACTTAACAAGTAAACAACTCAGCCTCTGTCACTCTGAGTCATGTCCATGGTCTCAGCTGTTAAGTGGGCAGGGACTGTGGAGGTGGCTGTGGCTTTGAGTGCTGGTCTGAGGCACCATTGGGGTGCTTGGCCCAAGGGTACAACAGGTGGTGGTGTGTTCAGGAAGTTATCCGAGAGCTGACTCAGTCCTGTGAAGTTGAGAGGCCCTTCATCAAGACATTAAGATGTCAGCCCAATACTGATGACAGATTGTCCATGACAGGCTTGGCTGTGGGTGGAGGAAGGTTCGGAGGAGTGTAGTGGGGCTGTCTGGTCTGCAGCTGGGTGAGGACTGGTGTCTGTGGCATCCGATGAATCTGGCCTGGACTGGAAAGTTCTGCTTCTGCTGTGGGAAGTCCTGGTAGTTGTAGCTTGGTAGGTGAGGGGCTATTGAAAGCCGTGGAAGGGCTGTGACATCGCCTGGGTGCGAGGAGCAGTCCTGGACTGGGTCAGGAGCAGCTTCAGCTGGGCCTTGAGGGTTGTGCAGAAGTGCTGTGATCTTCTGCTTCATCACCTGGAATTGGAACCTCGGCAGGTTCCCTCAGGGTCTGGCTCACGTAGGTGATTAAGGGCTTCCGGTCTGAGGAAGTAGTATGTTGCAAGTGGACCAGCTGAGAGAAGTTCTGTGCTGGTCTTCATTGTGTCCCTGATCTCCAATAGCACACTGTGGTCTGGCCCTCCACTCTGCCTCTCTGCTTGCGTCACCTGGAGCTGGGGGTGGGAGTGGGTTGGCCTCTGGTGGCTGCTGCTTCTTCTCCATTTGTGACAGCAGAGCGTCATCCCCCACAGGATCCTCCAAGTCTGCTGGCATGGGAGTGCAGCTGTCGGGGGGTCTCTGCCATGGGGCCTTTGAAGACACCTGCCGTGGGACAGTGTAGCTGGTTCCGGCTGGAAGAAGGACTGGCGGTTCGTGGGCTGTTCTGAGGGAGAGGGGATCTCAGAGGGGCTGCCCCCGGTGGCGGATCTCACCCTCCAGGAAACTGCACTTGGCCACTGACGTATATCTCCGGTCAGTGAGCTTGACAGCGGCCTGCCCGGATTTCTTGAGGTGTAGCTTGCCATACCAGGTGTGCATGTGCTTCCACCATCCCAGGAGTACTTCTGCAGTATACCCAGGCTCTCTGCCTTGTCTCTCCAAGCTGCCTGCTTCTCTTGGTATCCCAATACAGGTCTGTGGCCCTTTCTCCATAGGACTCGTTCTTCCCTCAGCCATTTCCAGCACCTCATCCTCATGCTCCTCGGAAATGGCGTACTGTTTCCTCTCTACTTCTCCTTCCCTTGCCTCTTCTCCCTCTAGCAGGGGCTTCAGCAGGGCCTTCAGGGGCTTTGAGCAGCAGGGCCTTCAGCAGCAGGGCTTTGAGGGCCTTGGGCTGGTCCACCACAGCAGCAGCAGTAGCACTAGCAGCAGCAGCAGCAGCAGCAGCAGCTTTAGAGTCAGTGCCAGGGGGTGGGATGCTGGTTCTGCCTTCTTCACCTTTACCAGGCTTGACGAGTAGGCACGGACTTCCTCTTCTTGCCTGACACTGACGAACACATGGTGTTCCTTGCAAGATGTATCTGGCAGCATGTCTTTCCCTGTATGCTGACTGCGTGCGTTGCTGCATCCTTTTATATCCACGGAGCTGATGCAATTCATACTCCACGCATGCGCATGAACACTTTGCATCCGATATACATCCGCCCGGCATCCCCTTTGTTTCCTATAGGCGTCCGTGATGCATCCGTTCATCCACTATGCATCTGCCCCTTCCGCTATGTTCCACTTTGAAATTCTTCCCCGGAACCCCTTTGGAGGTGTCAATCACTTCCATCTGCTTTCATCCACTAGGCTTCCGATGAACATCCATTTAACATCCCCGCTACATACTACCAACGTCCGTTCTTTTCCATTCTTTTCCGTTTCTGTTTATGCAAATTTTCGCCACTTTTGGGAGCGGATGACAACGGATGGAGCCACCCCCAAAATTTTGCTTGTCTGCTGTGTCCTTTATGCATACGCTTTGCATCCGCCGGCCAGTGGGACCGGGCCTTTACAGATAAGCCAGCCCTCTATGAATTTTCAGACTTAAATATGTATGTAAGCCAGGTCTATCTCTGATTCTTCTTGTTGTGAAAATTTAAATACAAAGGCACAAAATATGTTTCAGATCAGTCCCAGGAATTATGGGAAGAATGCTGAAATTCTGCTCTAAATCAATTTACTCAATCTTGAAAGAGCTCATTAGGAATAAACAGGTTGTGGTGTTTTTTTTGTAGATACAATTACGTTTTTTTGTCAGAAGCATGGCAGGACAAGCAGACCGTATCTCTCCATATGCTAAGATATCAAGGCAATTAGTAACACATTTAATTTTGCATTTATTTATTTTGTTCACTTTTTTATGGGGATGTCCTTTCATTCTCCTCAAGTCAGCAACCCTATGAGATGGATTCAGCAAAGAGGGAGAGACTGACCCACGTCATTCATTTTTCTCACCATTCTCACATATATTGGGAAAAATAAATTTTATTTTTCCTCACAGGATAAGTAGCTCTGTGACATATTTTTCCTGGATACTGTGTTCTTGGACATTCCTTAATTATGAAGTGACTGAGAGGTTTATATCAGCATGTTTCTTTCATTTCCCCAGGAATTGGCATCCTTTCTGATTTCTCAAACTTCTGTTCTTCTTTTTTATGTATATATATTAATTTTTTGAAAAATATAATAATTCCATCTTCAGTTGAACAGTGTGTCATCCAGGTACACGCATCTTTGTAAAATAATAATCAAAATTTACAGCATTATTCATTGCATGAGTAAAGTTATGTTCTGATAAATTCCAATTCAAGTGAAAGATAATAGAGAAATAGACAGATAGACAACTCTAAGAATTAAAAATATAACACTCTAATGTAATGGTAGCAGCTACTGCTACCAATATGTGATCAGATATAGAAGTTTCATAGTATTATGTATAACAATAATAATTACCAAAAAGAGATATAGCTTTTTATATAGATATAAAAAGAAAAACATCATTGTGTGAAATTCTAAAGAAATTTTCCGACAGTTTGGGAAATAATTATGGAAGAAAGCCGAAGCCTTTTCCATTGGAAAGAAAAATTAAAAGAACTGCAGGGTCCATTTTATCTTCAAACCAAGTATGAGGTGTTTTTGTATGTGAACCTTTAGTGCACTTTCCCTTAATATACACTATTTTATTGTGTGCAATGACCCAAAGTGCCTTTGCGTACAGTCTCACGAGAGAGCTGTTTCTAAAGCAGCCATACAAGACTTGAAAAAGACAACTGTTTTCATCATTTTTGCACTTTTTCCTACATCTACCACACACCTGTTTGAGCGATATGCACAGTCCTAGTGTGGATGCATGCCAATTTGTGCACAGCTTGGGAGCTATGAATTGGGTTGCTTGTGCTCAGAATAAAGTGCCCATCCATTTCCAGTTTCCTACCCTTCTTTTTTGCTAATGATATGTGCTCTGCAAGATAATTCCTTGACTTGTATTTCAAACCCCTTTTTCCTTTTATAAAATGGATATTATTGCAATCCCCCACATCCCGCTCACTGTTGCTGTGAGAATAAAGGAAATCTGCATTTTAAATCATTTTTCTATAATAGCTGAACATTTTATTGAAGATTATGTTAGTTTGACCAATGCTGAAATAGGAATTTAAGAGTGTTTGAAAACTTTTGAGGAAGCCTTGTGATTGTTTCAATTCAATGTCAAAGGGAATTGACATCAGTAGTAGAAGCTGGCATTTTTATCAGGAGATGGAGATGTATTATTATTATTGAATATATTACAAAAATATTGCCCTAGGAAGACATGCTGACCTTGGGAGACATGTATGCGTGTTTCTGATATTTATATTCTCAGAGAAATAATAATTCTTGTTTGGTTCAGGATAGTTGTTTTCTTTTCGGAAGCAGAAAGCTGAAATTGTAGCAGTTGCCTTTCACCTTAAGGCCACCTCATTCTTATCAATTCTGCTTTCTCTCTCTCAGCAACCCAAAGGTATTATGGGGAAGCTGTCATCAAAAATGTATTCATATTGAAGATATTTCATTTTGCTGTGATATGTTACCAATGTGAAGTGATTTTTTAAAAACCTACAACGAAGAAAAGCAGACAACTCAGCCATCCTATGTCTATCTTTTCAGCACTTAGCGTGCCTACATGTGTGATCTTGTTTTATATTGGAAGTAGAAAATTGTGTTGGATTGTATTTCTCTCAGCATTCTCTCCTATTGCAACTGAAATTGGTTTACACACTATTGAGAAGGATTTCCTGCATTCATTCCTTTCATACTTAGCACTTTGTGAGGAAACCCCCTACCTGGGGAGTTTTGGAACTGTGGGTTGGCAGTTGAGCCATGGAAGGAAATCCCACCATCCTTTCTGTACAAGCACGGGAAAAATGAGACTCAAGACCAGTGTAACTTCAGCTCTTTATTAAAAAGTATAGATCTGTGCTGGACCTGCGAGCTGCAGCAGCTCTTCTTATAGAGCTTGCCGGCGGCTCTTACCCAATGACAGCCTTCTGAATCTCCCGCGATTGGCTCAGCCAATCACGGTAGATTCTTTACTGACCAATCACCGTTGTTCTTCCGTCCAATCACAGTGCAGTTCGTTTTGACCAACCAGGTGAGGGTATTCCAAGAATGCTAATATGGAACACCCCTCCCCTCTTGCTTTGGTCCATCCTACGTGACATAGTCGCGAAGGTAGGTGGGGCTTTTAATCTGCCTACTTGACCTGCGCAGCTCAGTTGCTGCGTGGCCTTCAGACGGTTCGGATGGGATCTTTGTCGCTCCGGCTCTTCTTCATGGAACCGCCTGGAAGGGTGAGTCAGGCCTTTTGCCGCAATTCCCACCCGGTCAACTGGGCTCAGTTGAGTTGTCGGCTTCTTTGTTACCGGCTGGTCTTTCCGGGCTGGTTGAACTGACTTGGCTGTTTCTTCCAGGTGAGGTTCCGTGTGGGTCATCCTCTGCTGGTACCCTTCTGCTGCCCTCGTTTGCTGGTAAGTATTGTTGGTTTCTTTTTCTATTTAT
>BHFT01032257.1:0-23251 GCA_004320025.1 Laticauda laticaudata
TAGGCTCCTTTGCTCATTTGAGAACTACCAAAGGGCCCTCTCTGCACAGAGTGAGGGGTGTCAGCTGCAGGTTTTCCATTGCGCAGATGATGTTGTAAGACTAGAGAGGCAAATTTCGGTCAATGGAGACTTGTGTAATGTTTTGCAAGTCGTTTCGTCCATATGTGTTATTTTCCACTCTGCTATTTCCACATTTTTTTCTCATTGGTGCTATAATTGTCAAAATATAGCAGTTGCCCTCATCAAGAGTGTGTGCTGCTCAGTCAATAGGTACAGTTCAGTCTACAGGTTTCATTTTGGCGAAACGAAATAATCTACTTAGGATGTGTTCAACATATGTCTTTTCCTTTCGTATTGCTTCATTTGCAGAATGCTTGCAGCCTAGAGATAAGAAAAATGTCTAAAAGATTTGTTGCAAGAAACGTCATGGCCGCTTAGGCTGCGCATAGGTCATGATCAAATACATTAAGCAAAATGGAAAAGATTGCTGATTCAGAACAGAATAGGAGTGCCTCAACCTCAATTTGCAATTGAGGGCCGAGGTCAAGGGTTTTGTTGTTGTGTGGCAGGTTGTGGAAGTGTCGTGACGTGGGCATGGCCATTAATGGACGTAGCCAACCTATGGGCAGAGTGGGGCCAACGATGCATGTCCTGCACCTCCTGGGCTCTGTTTTTCCTGGGAGAAAGGCCTGCAGGACGGCCTGTTGCAGCCCAAAAACGCGAGCCAGGAGGCGCTGTGTCAAAGTGTCCTCACAAGCCTCATTTGGTACTGCGAGAAGACACTGGCGGCTGGTCCTTCACGTGTTTGTCCAAGGTGCGCCCCTGTGGGCCACCAGAATGATCAGCCATCCTGTGGACCAGATCCATCCGCACAGGGCCTGAGTTGACATAGAAGATGTAGTTAAATGAAGAGCTTCAGATTAAGATCAGCCAGTTTATTAAGCAGGGCAATGTCAGGATCTAAAAAAGTCCCAGAGACAGGTTGGCTAAAAGGTTTGTTTTAAAGGTTAAGTTGATATTCAATTTGCAGTCCCAAAACCAATTTTTTTGCTACAAAATATTTCGACCTAGTTTGTGCCTTCCAAGTTTGCAACCAAAGCCTAGCAAGCACACAACAGAAGTCATATATAAATGCTGCCAATAAATTAAAAACTAAGTAGATCTAGTGAACTATAAGCAAAATCATTGCCCAAAATATGTCAAGTTGATCATTCAATAATCAAGTTTACTGTGTAAAACTGAATTAATCGCCCGGAGACATTGCAAAATTCAGTCACAGCTATTGAATTTTTATTTGCAGAGCAAAACAGCCCTAAAATGATGTAATAAAGCTATGGAATAAATAATTTAGAAACATTTTTCAATCTCCTTGCCCCGCCGAAAAAAATTGTTGTACAAGCCAAACATACACTTTTTCAACCCGAAATAAAAACTGAAATTGGTATCAACTGCTCTGAATATTAAATGAACTAGCCTCTATATCCAAGCTTAAAAAAAATACCTATGAAACATTAGTTCTTTGGGGGAGGAAAATAAGGGCCGCCGCGAAATTCTGTCCCTGCCTACTAGCATCCATTCTGCTCTTCATTGGCCCTAGAGTCCTGTCAGTTGTGTGAAAGAGTGTGAGGGCTATTTGCGAAACTGAAAAGCATATTGCTGATGGTGTGAGCACAAGAAAAGAGTCAGCAAGCAGCTTGGGCCATGGCCTTTTAGCCCTCAACTGTTCTGAACTAAAGCTGGTTGCCTGCGCTATTGAAACTAAAACTGAAACTGCAAAACGGCCTCCTCGCCCCTGCTGTTTTGACATTTGGAACAGATTTTCTTTTCAGGTGGGGAGCGGGGAGTAGAACTCCTTAAGCCCCATGTCCCAACTGCCACCAAACAGCATGCAAAGAAGAGTGTAAACAGACAAAAAGCCTTGCCATCCCGTTTGGACAAATGCGGATGCATCCGTTAGTGTACTCACTGCATACGTGTTTCATACGCTCTATCCGTCGAGGCATCTGCGATTTCATCCCGCGCAAAAGCTTTTGAGCTGCACAAAACTTTTTGAGAGCGATGAACCTTTTCCGCCACGTAACGATGTTACATCCGCGAACACATATGAGGCAACAAAACGATTCTTAGCGTCGTGCTCATCCATTAAACATCCGCTGTATTTCTCTCGCATCCTCTGGACATCCTCGTAACTCACATCCAATGAAGCTGAAACACAGCAAAAGAGGGAGAACGGCGAAACGGGTAACACGGAACGTCATTGTTATACCAGCGTTTAGTTAGCACGGACATAGAAAGGCATGTAAGCGGATGCCCATACTCATATATAAAGCATTTAAAACGACAAAACATTTGTATATCGGATGTATCTCGGATATTTAGGATGTTTGCGAGTATGCCTAGATATATGGAAGCGACACCTAGCGCGACACCGATATTTTTCCTATAAAAAAGGGGGAGGAAATCACTGGATCTCACTATCGAGTCCAGCAGCCCGTGGTGTACAGACCTCTTCAACCTTGGTCTTGCGTGCTTTCCACATCATCCATTGATCTCCACCATGGATCATTAACACAGTCCCTTATGGGTAGCTGATGATCATTCATCAGCCAGAAATAAGGCCCTGTTTATGATCCATTGCGCTGCGAGCATCAATGGATGATGCATGGCCGAAAGAGCCAAGACCAAGGGTGAAGAGCGTCTGCTACACCACGGCTGCCCTGACTGATAGTGAGATCCAGCGGCATTTCCCTTCTTTTTCCCCCCTCCTCCCCCCTTCCCCCCCATCCCCCTTTTTTATAGGAAATATCGGCGTTGTTCCCCCACTAGGTGTCCTCCATATACTCTAGCGCATACTCCAAACATCGCTAAATATCGCAGATACCATCCCATAATACAAAGTTTTTAGTCGTTTTAATCTTATATATGGAGATGCATCCGCCTACATCTTTCCTATGTCCGTTGCCTATAACGCCTGGTATGCGACGTTCCGCCTGTACCTTCAGCCTTCCTCCCTCTTTTCTGCTTTCAGCTTCATTGGATGTGAGTTACGAGGATGCTCCAGAGATGCCGAAGAGAGAATACAGCGGATGTTTAATGCGATGCACAACGGACGCTAGCAACGTTTGGTTGCCCCATAGTGTCGCGGGATGACAATCGTACGTGGCCCGGAAAGCTTACATCCTCTCAAAAAACTTTTGTGCAGCCCTTCAAAACTTCCTGCCGCGGATGAATCGCAGAATGCTCGACGGATTAGAGCGTATGAAACACGTATGCAGTGAGTACACAACGGATGCATCGCATTTTCCAACGGATGGCAAGCTTTTTGTCTGTTTTACATCTTCTTTGCATCTGTTGGTGCAGTGGGACATGGGCTTAAGGAGTTCTACTCCCCCTCCCCACCTGAAAAGAAATCTGTTCCAAATGCAAAACACAAGCAGAGGAGAGCAGTTTCAGTTTCAGTTTTAGTTTCATAGCAGCAACCAGCTTTAGTTCAGAACAGTTGAGCTAAGCCATGCCCAAGCTCCTTGCTGACTCTTTCTTGTCTCACACATCACATATGTTTCAGTTTCCAAATAGCCCTCAACTCTTTCACACACTGACAGGACTCTAGCCAATGAAGAGCAATGGATGCTAGTAGGCAGGGACAGAATTTCCCGCCCTTATTTTCCTCCCCCAAAACTAAGTTTCATAGCTAAGCATGGATATAGAGCTAGTTCATTTATATTCAGGACAGTTGAATACAATTTCAGTTTTTATTTCCTTGAAAAGTGTATGTTTGGCTTGTAAACATTTTTTTCCCAAGGAGATTGAAAAATGTTTCTAGAATTATTTATTCATAGTTATTACATATTTTAGGGCTGTTTTCTTGCTAAAATAAAATTCAATAGCTGTGATGAATTCAATGTCCGGGATTAATTCAGTACACAGTAAATTGATATTGAATGATCAACTGACATATTTTGCAATGTTTTCTTAGTTCACTAGATTATTAGTTTTTAATATTGGCAGCATTTATATATGAATCTGTTGTGTCATTCTAGGCTTTGGTTGCAACTTGGAAGCAAAACTAGCCGAAATTTTGTAGAAAAAAATTGTTTTGGGATGCAATTGAATCAACTTAACTTTAAAAACAAAACTTTTACCAACCTGTTCTGGGATTTTTTTAATCTGACATTGCTGCTTAATAAACTGGCATTTATATCTGAATGTCTTCATTAACTGACATCTTCTATGTCAAACTCAAGGCCTGTGGGATGGATCTGGTCCACAGGATGCTGATATCTGGCCCAAGGGGCCACCTTGGAAACAGTGAAGGACCAGCCCGCAGTGTCTCTTCCAGTAAAAATGGAGCTTGTGAGGACTTGACACAGCCCTCCTGGGCTCCGTTTTTGGCTGCAACAGCCTCCTGCAGCCTTCTCCCAGGAAAAACAGAGCCCAGGAGGGCTGCAGGACATCATGTTGGCCATGCCCATGCTGGCTACGTCCATACTGGCCATGCCCACTCACACACTTCCACAACCCCCCACAACAAACAAAACCCTGATGCGGCCCTCAATGAAATTGAGTTTGACATCCCTATTCTGTCTGAATCAGCAATCTTTTCCATTTTGTTGATGTATTTGAATGATATGGCAAGCTAACCCATGAGTTTTTCAAAATCTTTTAGAATTTTTTTATTACTGTACATTCTGCAAATGAAGCAATAGAAAGAAAAGAATAATGTGAAAATCTAAGTACATTATTTGTTTCCAAAATGAAACCTGTAGACTGAATGTACTATTGACTGAGCACAAACTCTTGATGAGGCAACTGTATATTTTGAAATTATACACAATGAGAACAAAATGGAGAAATACAGAGTGGAAATAAAGCATATGGAGAAAGACTTGCAAAAATTACACAAGTCTCCATGAGAATTTCCTCTCTAGTCTTACCAACCATCATCTCCAATGAAACCTCACTGACACCCCTCACTCTGTCAGAGACCTTGGAGTTCTCAAATCAAATGACCTAAGCGCCAGAGCTCACTGTAACAGCATTGCCTAAAAGGCACTAAGAGTTGTAAATCTAATCTTACGAAGCTTCTCTTCTGGTAATATTGAATGGCATACAAAACCTTTGCTAGACCAATACTCAAATACAGCTCATCTGTCTGGAATCGGACATTATATATCAGACACTGTATATCGGACATTAATACAACTGAGTGAGTTCAGAAGTATTTCATGAGAAGAGTACTACACTCCTCTGTTCGCAACAAAATATCCTACACCACCAGGATTGAAATTTTGGGCTTGGACAACCTAGAATTATGCTGCCTATGGTTGGACTTAAGTGTGGGACACAAAATTATCTGCTTCAATGTCCTACCAGTCAATGACTACTTCAGCTTCAACCACAACAATATCAGAGTGCACAACAGATGTAAATTCAATGTATGGTTTCAGAAAAAAAAAACTATCCTGTAATCTGTAACTCTTACACTGCAAAAACATATGGACTACACAACTCAATCAGGGCAAAGCAATNTGGTGTCCCCAAGGCAGTGTTCTAGGACCAACTCTCTTCATACTCTACATAAATGACCTCTGTGATCATATTAAGAGCAACTGCGTTCTTTTTGCTGATGATGCAAAGCTATTCAACACCTCAGACCATACTGCTACCTTTCAAAAAGACCTTGACTATGTATCAGAATGGTTAAACAAATGGTAACTTCAAATTTCAACAAATAAATATTCTGTCTTACATATTGGCCAAAAAAAATCAGAAAACAAAATAGAAGCTGAATAGTCAAGACCTTGTTGATGATCCAAGCTATGTAAAGGACCTTGGAATACTCATCTCTAATGACCTAAATGCTAGAGCCCACTACATAACCAAAAAGGCATTAAGAGTTGCTAACCTAATCCTACATAGTTTTTTCTCTGGTAATATTACACTAATAACTAGAGCATACAAAATATTTGCTAGACCAATACTTGAATACAGCTTATCAGTCTAGAACCCACGTTACATATCTGATATTAACACAGTTGAGAAATACCAGAAATATTTCACAAGAAGAGTTCTCTACTCATTGCAGAATACCTTATGCCACCAGACTTGAAATTCTAGACCTAGACAACCGAGAACTACTCCACCTTTGGTCTGATCTAAGTATAGTACATAAAATTATATATTGCAATGTCTTACTGTCAATGAATATTTCAGCTTCAAACATAACAATACAGGACCACACAATAGATACAAACTCAAGGTAAACTGCACCAAACTTGATTGCAGTAAATATGATTTCAGCAATAGAGTGCTCAATGTCTGGAATACTCTATCTGTGATTTCTTTCCCAAACCCCAAAAATTTTAATCTTAAACTGTCTACTATTGACCTCACCCCTTTCCTAAGAGGTCTGTAGGAGACGTGCCTAAGCGCACCAATGTGCCTACCGTCCCTATCCTACTGTTTCTTTTTATTTTTCCTATATGTATCCATTTCATGTATTCATGACTATGTTTATACTTATACCTATTATTTTGTAAGCAATTGACAAAATAAAATAAATAAAATAAAATAAAAATAAAATGTATACTGCTCCAAACTCGATGCAAAAAGTACGACTTCAGCAACATAATGGTCCATGCCTGGAATGCATTACCTCACTCTGTTGTTACATCTTCAAATCCCCAAAACTTTAACCTTAAACTGTCTAATGTGGACCTCACCCCAGTCTTGAGAGGTCTGTAAGGGATGTGCATAAGTGCACAATTGTGCCTACTATCCCTGTCCTATTGTCCCCATTTAATCATACCTATTTCCTGTATTCATACTGATGTTTATTCTTATACCTATTATCTTATAAGCGATTGACAAATCAAATAAATAAATAAAATAAATAAACAAACAAGCCAGTCTGATCTAATGATTAAGGCTAGAAATTGGGATTCTGTGAGATGTTGAATTCTAGTCTCACTTTAAGCATAGCAGTTAGCTGGGTGACTTTCAGGCCAATCACCAGGGAACTGTGAATTCTACTGCTATCTTAGCCATGAAACCACCTGGATAACCTTGAGCCAATCATATTCTCTCAGCCCAACTCACCTCGTAGGGTTGTGGTTGTGGGGAAAGTATAAGGAGAAATATACAGTATATGTTTACCACCTTGAATTATTTGTAAAAATAGTGAAGGGAGTGAGGGAAGGTGAGAGGAAGGGAGCAGTAGAAAGCAAGGGAGGGATGGAGAGAGAAGGAGGGAAGAAGATAGGAAGATGAAGATGTATTGGATAAAGGCCCGGTCCCACTGCACTTACAGATGCAAAGAGGATGTAAAACGTTAAAAAAAGCTTGCCATCCATTGGAAACGCACACTATGCTAGCCGTTGGTGTACATCATTGGCATAAAGAGACGTTAAATATTAACATAGCCACACTCTAAACGTCACGTCGAGCAATCTCGTCACACTGCAATTTCATCCGCACAAGAAGTTTTGAGCTGCACAAAAACTTTGTGAACCGGATGAACTTTCCGCCACGTATGATGATCCATCCCCGACATATACAGGCAAAAACATTCAATGTCTGTTATCATCTGTTAAAATCCGCTGTAGTCCTCTCTCCATCCCATGTCATCGCCCTCAATTCACATCCGCTGCAGCTGAAAACGGAAAGAGGGAGGAACAAAAGGTACATGAACGTTTACAGTATTAGTAGCACGGATAAATAGTAAAGGATGTAAGCATATGCATTCTTTTAACATAAAGAATCAAAACGGACAAAAGGTTTGTATCTGGGATGTATCTCATATATTATAGGATGTCTGGAGTATGTCTGAGTATGTAGAAGACACCTAGCGGACAACCGATATTTCACTATAAAAGGGGGAAATCATCTGGATCTCACACTATCAGTCCAGCAGCCATGGTGTATCAGACCTTCTTATCTCTGGTCTTTGGTCTTCAACATCACAATTTTTCTCCACCATGGATGATGACACAGTCCATATGATAGCTGCGCTCATTCATCACCAGAACCAAAACCTTTTCAGACTGTTTCAACTTTTATACAGAAGGAGAAAGAAGGAGACGTCCAAGAGCTGTGTGGGTCTGACGATGGATCAGGAGAAGAGTGGAGTTTGGACTGTATGACAAGCTGATGGTGGAGCTGAGGAATGAAGACCCTGTGATTCCATCACTTCATGAGACGATGCCATCACGCATGTTTGATGAACTTGTAGAGCATCTGAGACCAGCGCGTTGACCAAGCGACGAAGCACCAACTTCCGTCCCAATCTGGACCCTGGACTGAAGGTGGAAACTGCTCTGAGCCACTTGGCCTCTGGAACACATACAGAAACATGCAGTATGCATGGAGGGTGCCACACACAGCATCAGCAAAGTGGTCAAGAGAGTGGTGCAGGCCATCATCCGAAGAATACGTGGAGGAGCTCCTCAAGTGCCCCACCCCTGAACAAGGCTGGAGAAAACTTGCAGAAGAGTGGTATCAGAGGTGGAACTTTCCCCACACCGTTGGAGCCATAGATGGGAAAACACGTGGCCGCAAAGCTCCAGCCAACTCAGGGTCCCACTAATTATAACTACAAGGGCTTCTTCAGTATCGTCATCTTTGCCATGGTTAATGCTGACTACAAGTTCATCTACATTGATGCTTCAGGCAATGGGTCAGCTTCAGATGGCAGGCATATCAATGCAACTGCACTTCAAAAGATGGCCTGGAATGCACATCCATGCATGGGTTTTCCAAGATGCAGACCCTCTCCCCAATGACACACAAATGTGCCCTACTTCATCATTGGTGATGACGTGTTCTCCTCAACAACTACCTCATGAAGCCGTACACTTCAAGATACCTCACCCCGTGAAGAGAGGATCTTCAACTACAGGCTGTCCAGGGCAAGATGAGTGGTGGAGAATGCTTTGGACTCCTGGCCAATAGGTTCACAGATACTTCTCACAACCATGCAGCATGACCCAGAGGACTGTAAGGAGCATCGTGGAAGCTTGCTGCATCCTGCACACAATCTCATGGGCACGCCTATCCAGTGTTGCATAACAGACTTTTTGACCATACAAGAAGGGAATGGGACATGGAGCCTGGTGAATGGAGGCAGGACATAACCTGTGGATGTAACAAGGCCCCAACAGAGCTTTTATGTGAAGGGAAGAAGCAGCGCAACCTACTGAGACACTGGTGCAACTCCCCAGCTGGAGCAATGGAGTGGCAAGACAGATAAAGATAACTTTATTAACTTTCTTAACTTTACGACTTTATTAAATAAGCAAATTGAACCAAGTAAACTGTATTAAGTGTGTTAAGCAAAGATAACCTTTATTAACTTAATTAGGTAAACTTTAATGACTTTATTAAAAAAAGCAAAAAGGAACCAAGTAAAGTGTCTTAAGCAAAGATAAACTTAACAAGTACAACTCAGTCTCCTGACACTATTCACAGTCACTCTAAGTCATGTCCCTGGTCTCAGCTGTTAAGCGGGCAGGGACTGTGAGGTGGCTGTGGCTTGAGTGCCTGGTCTGAGGCACCATTGGGGTGCTTGGCCCCGAGAGTACAACAGGGGATGGTGTGTTCAGGAAACTGTCCAAAAGCTGACTGCAGTCCCATGAGCTTGAGAGGCCCTTCATCAAGGACTTGAGATGTCAGGCCAAATACTGATAGAAGATTGTCCGTTTACAGAGGCTTGGCTGTGGGGTGGAGGAAGGAAGGAATGTCGTGGGGCTGTCTGGTCTGCAGCTGGGTGAAGAGTGGCGTCTGTGCATCCGATGACCTGGGCCTGGACATGGAAGTTCTGTTTCTGCTGTGGGAAGTCCTGGTAGTCATAGCCTTGGAAGGTGAGAGGCTGTTGAAAAAGCCGTGGAAGGGTGTTACATCGCCTGGGCTGGAGGAGCAGACCTTGGACATTTGGTAGGACCAGTTCAGCTGGGCCTTGAGGGTTGTTGCAGAAGTGCTGTGATCTTCTGCTTCATCACCTCTGGTACTGGCCCTCGGGCAGGTCCCTGAGGGTCTGGCTCACGTAAGATGATGAAGGGCTTCCGGTCGAGAGATGGTATGTTTTACTGTGCCAGCTGAGAGAGAAGTTCTGTGGCTGGTCTTCATTATGTCCCTGATCTCCAACAGCATACTGTGGTCCTGCCCTCCAGGCTGCCTCTCTGCCTGCATCCTCTGGAGCTGGGGGTGGGGGTGGTTGGCTCTCTGGGTGGCTGCTTGCTGTCTTCCTCCATTTGTGACAACAGGGTGTCATCCTCCAGGTGATACTCCAAGTCTGCCGCATGGGGAGTGCAGCTGTCGGGGGTCTCTGCCGTGGGCGCCTCTGAAGACACATTGTTCTGGACAGAGTAGCTGACTCCTGGCTTGGAAGAGGAACTGGTGGTCTGTGGGCTGTTGTAGGGAAGGGGTCTCAGAGGGTGGCTGGTCCTCGGTGGCGGATCTCAACCCTCCAGGAAACTGCACTTGGCCATGACGTACATCTCCTGGTCAGTGAGCTTGACAGCGGCCTGCCCGGATTTCTTGAGGTGTAACTTGCCATACCAGGTGTGCATGTGCTTCCACCATCCTAGGAGTACTTCTGCAATGTACTCAAGGCTCTCTGCCTTGTCTTTCCAAGCTGCCTGCTTCTTCTTGGTGTCCCGATACAGTCTGTGGCCCTTTCTCCAGAGGCACTCGTTCTCCCTCAGCCATTCCAGCACCTCATCCTCATGCTCCTCAGAAATGGTGTACTGTTTCCTCTGTCCCTTCTGCTTCCCTTGCCTCTTCTTCCTCTGGCAGGGCTTCAGCAGCAGGGCCTTCAGGGGCTTGAGCAGCAGGGCCTTCAGGGGCTTGAGCAGCAGGGCCTTCAGGGGCTTGAGCAGCAGGGCCTTCAGGGGCTTGAGCAGCAGGACCTTCAGGGCTTGAGCAGCAGGGCCTTCAGCAGCAGGGCTTTTGAGGGCCTTGGGGCTGTTCCACGACAGCAGCAGCAGCTTCAGAGTCAGTGCCAGGGGGTGGGAATGCTGGTTCTGGCCTTCTTGCCAGGGCTGGAACGAGTAGGCATGGGCTTCCTCTTTTTGCCTGTCTGATGAACCATGGTGTTCCTGCTAGATGTATGTGACAGCACGTTTTCCCCTGTATGCTGACTGCCTGTGTGCTACATCCTTTTATATCCACGGAGCTGATGCAATTCATACTCCCTGCATGCGCAGTGAATGCTTGCATCCGATATACATCCGCGCGGCATCCCTTTTGTTTCCTATAGGCTTCCGTGATGCATCCATTTCATCCGCTATGCATCTGCCTCTTCCGCTATGTGTCCACTTTGAAATTCTCCCCTGAAACCCCTTCGATGTGTCATCCGTTTCGATCCGCTAGGCTTCCTATAAACATCCATTTAACATCCCCACTAACATACTACCACAATCCATTCTTTTCCATACTTTTCCGTTCTGTTTATGCAAATTTTCACCACTTTTTGGAGTGGATGACAATGGATGAGCCACCCGAAATTTTGCTCGTCCGCTGTGTCCTTTATGCATACATTTTGTGTCCGTTGGCCAGTGGGACCGGGCCTTACATTTCCTGCCTTGAGCTATTAGATAATCAATTTGTAGATTCCTTGAAAAGGAATAATGATGCCCTTTCATGATCAGGAAGGATGGTGAGATACATTTCATGGATGCCCAGATATTTTTATAAGTAAACTGCCTTACTAGTAGATGTCTTTTTAATCTCATACTGGTCAGGAAGGAAGTAGGTATAGTGCCAATTTTTCTAGATTAGACAGAAATAGACTTCTTATATGTTTCAACATGACCTGATAAAGAATTAAGAAGAGACAGTGTTTCCCTGCCAGGTCTATGATATCTCGGCGCCTCCATCTTGCCACGGCCATTTTACCATGGCTATCTTGCAACCATCATCTCAACACTGGGCAAATCACCAGGGAAAACTCACTATGGGGCAACTCGAGCTCCCCCTCATAGAGTCTTTTTTGGGGGGCAACCATGGGCTGTGGTGTCATGATGGGCTGAATCTCCAGATCTAGCCTCCTGTGGTCACAGCTGGTCAGTCAGATTGGAGCAAATATGCTCTGCATGGCTATCTATGGTATCACCATTCCTGCCCATGCACAAGAGATATGTCCCACTTATCACTCACCTGGGGAGGCCTTCCAACCAGGCTGCATTTGGCTATTCCCAGTCTCTGCATTGCGCTGCCCATGTTGAGAGGTGCATCTGGCCCGCTACCCACTGGGGAGGCTTTCCACCCAGACCATATTTGGTTGTTCCTTTTTTCCCGTGGGCCCTTGTGGGAGGGTGGCATCAATGCCAGTTTCATGTCATGCTGCCCCCTGTCACCTGCCAAGGAGAAAGACACCTTTTGTTCAGAGTTTTACAGCATAAATTCAGTGCCAGAAAAGTAAACACAGATGGCTGAAGCTTCATTTAATTTCTTTATAAACATATAAAGTAAATTTTACAATACCAGTTGTAGATTTCTCCAACATGGAGCAAACTCAAACAGAAGCAGGCATGTTACAAGTTCAGAGCAGAGCTCTAGTTTTCAGCAAGCAAGCAAGTTAGTTTCTCTTTCACTTTAGAGCTAAGCACAGAACAGAGATAAACCACACCCAGATTCTCTCCAAGTTTCAGCCTTCACTTCAGCTCTCATTGGCTGACCTTGTTACTAAGCTCTATTCCAGTTCATGAATATATTGTGACCTCTCACATGCGGGCAGTGCAATGAGACACCACAGACAGCCATGTGGAATGTACGTGCTCCAACTTGACTGACCAGCTGTGCCCACAGGCTGGATCTTGTGTTGTGGGCCATTGCAATGCCATGGTTGATATAATCTCTCATGAAGACAGGTACATGTGGGGGGGTGCCAAGTTGTCCCTCAATGAGTTTCTCATGGTGATTTGTCCTCTGCCAAGATAGCAGTGCTGAAATGGTCAAGGTGAGGTAACCAAAGCAAGATGGCAGTGCTGGGATGGTGGCACCAAGGTTTTCCTTTCCATTCCCTAGCTTGGCAACTTTAAGACATATGGACATCAATTCCCAGAATTCCCCAGCAAGCATGGAGAACTGTCTGGCTGGGAATTCTGGGGACTGAAGTTCACATATCTTAAAGTCATAATGGTTGGGAAACCAGTCCATGTTAAAGGCATTTTCTTTAGTGCATTATTAAAATCTCTCAATCTTGTCAAATGCCATATTCCCTTCTAAAGGCCCAAGACAACCCAAGTTCCTTGCATCTCTAATTCAAACAATTATTTGTGAAGAAAATGGAGAAAATATTGCATTTCTCTCACAGCAGGACATGAGCATGGTCTTTCAAATCTGTGAAAAAACCCCACACACCTGTGTGACTTGGGTTAGGCTTTTATCATATGTTACTTACAACACCAATTCTGTCCAGCTGTATTGCTACAGTCTTCTCCAACCTACTGCCTGTCCAGATAGGCTAAAACTACAGTTCCCAGCATTCCAGAGGACTATGAGCTACTGGCTTCAGGTAGCCTCTAGAAGAACCAGCATAAGGCACCATTGGTGATCTGAGATAGATATCCAGTTAATACTTTAATATTAAAAATGAGTGAAGATGACCATCTGTAGTGCAAACATGTTGTTACTTTTGATAAGGAACACAACAATTCAACTTGGTTCTATTGAGGTTATCAGCAAGAAATGCGTCCCACTTGAATGACCAGGAACTTGGTGCTTTTGATCTAACCATCACTTTCTAATATTGGGGGGAGGAGCTGTTCCAAAACTAAGAGTTGCTGGAGTCAGGCAGGGGAAACTAAAATTCATTTCATTTAAGTAATTAAGTGGAATAGGATCAAGATTAAAATTAGATTATGGAAATGAAAATGATTACTCACCGCCTTTTAATATTTTTCCTTTTGTCCCATAAAAAATATTAATGTGGTGAGGATCTTCCCTCCACAATGAAGTCTTGTGTGGGGGCATATATTTCAAACAATAAAACTGAGGGAGGGACTTTCCCTATTTTCTTAGAGACACAGGCAGTATTCATGGTACAAATGATAATAAATGGAATAGTTATCTAAAATAATATAAAACAAACTTAATCAATTTGGATTCCAGAAAAAAATGATGCCCTTCCTTTTCAAATAAGACTATTTATCAAGTTTATATGGTGTGTAATATTTGGTTTGTACCCTTGGCTGAAAAGTTAACCATCGTACTTTTATATTCAGGATGAGGTTGGAGAAAATGGTTAGCAGAATTTTTCATACTCAGAAGACCTATAAATGAAAGGAACAGAGAACATTTTATTTTATCTGCCATGCTTGGAAGTCACAGTTAGAAGACAATTGATTAGAATTTATACAATTTCCAGTTTCAGAAGTCTTGGAAGTGCCATAAATTTTGATGTTTCTTCACCTAGAACAAATGCACTTTTTTTGGCAGAATGGAGAAGTTTTGATGTTATTAACAAGCCCTGTGAGCTGAAAGTTTTAAGGTTGGTAGCATCAAGCTCATAACTCATCAAGTGACTTTCCAGAGATCCAAAATTGAAATGCAGGTAGTCCTTGAATTACGGCCAGAATTAACTGCCAAGTGAAACAATTGTTAACTGAATTGTACCCAATTTTATGACACAATAACAGAATAACAGAGTTGGAAGGGACCTTAAAGGTCTTCCAATCTAACTACCCTATACCATTTCAGATCAATGCTTGTCCAATCTCTTATTTAAAAACTCCATTGATGCAACATCCACAACTTCAGGAGGTGATTCTGTCCACTGATTAATTATTCTAACTATCAGGAAATTTCTCCTTAGTTCTATGACTTTTTCACCATGTTTTTTTAAATAAATCATCATAGTGGTTAAGTGAAGCACATGGTTATTCAGTAATTTGGCTTCCCTTGTTGACTTTGCTTTTTAGGAGCCAACTGGAAGACCACAAATGGCTATCATGTGACCTTGGATTTCTGCAGCCATCATAAATCCATGATGGTTGCCAAGGATACGAATTTTGAACATGTGACTGCAAGGATGCTGCAACAGCCTTAATCGCAAGGAACAAGTATTTCAGCACCATCCTAACATTGAATGATTGTTAAATGAATTGAACACTATCTGAAGTTGAAGACCATCTGTACAAACTGTATGCCTACTGATGTTCTCAGAGATGAGGATAGAAATAAGCCATTAAAAATTATTTTCCTTTGTAAAAATGAATGAATGAATATATTCTTTATTAGACAAGTGTGATTGGACACACAAGGAATTTGTCTTGGTGCATGTGCTCTTCGTGTACATAAAAGAAAAGATACATTTGTCAAGAGTCAAGAATCATAAGGTGCAACAATTAATGATAGTCATAGGGTACAATAAGTAATCAAATCATACTAGGAAACAGTCAATAAGGATACAAGCAGGGAATTAGTTGTTTAGCAGAGTGATGGTGTTTGGGAAAAACTGGTCTTGTGTCTAGTGGACAGCAACAGTAGATTTTAAGCAAATACATTGTTTTCTTTTCCACACATCTAATCACCTATCAATGAAAAAATTCTCCTTATAATACTTTGAAAAATAATTACACATATTTTCCTGAAAATTTGAATAGGCTGTTATGATTTATCCCCATCCATATCACAGATTTTAGAGACATTTTTAAAAAATCTCTATGACATTTGAGGATTGGGACAATGATGGCATGTGTGTGAATAATAGCTTGGCCTCAAGGACCTGGCTGGCTTGGACTTGCCAACTAAAACCAGTTAATCCATGGGAAAATATTTGTGATATAAATTCTTAGCTCCCCCAGTAGTGCTTATTTCATCATAATGTTGGATGGTGTCCTTGTCTTGAATCTGTCAGGCAGGGTGAAATGCATTTTAAGCTCCAAGGCTTTTGCTTCCTAAAAGACTTTGCAAGATTCTTTCTTTAGACTAACAAATTCATCCTTCAAAATGTCTCATGCAATTGCTAAAAAAGAAGAGAGTTAGAAAGGAACAAACCCAATCAGAAACACTGCTGTATAATCACAGTTATAACTCACTGGCTCCAAGTTCAGAAAAACCACACGGAATATTGTGTCAACGTTTATTAAATGTCTATATAGTCATAGTCAAAAGATTCTTTGTGGTACATGACATTATGAGAATATAAAACACCCACTGTAAGATTGAACATCTATGTTAAAAGGCAATAAATAATAACAGAACAATCAATATCCATACAAACCAGAGTCACATCTAAGTCAACTAGTGATGAGATTCTCTCCACATAAAGTAGGAAGAAGTCAGCAAGAACTCCAAGTCTAAAATATAATTGATGCTAGGCAATCCTATCTTCTAGATGGACCTTGGTCTATGGCATAAGGATGTAGGGGACAGAAGGAATAACCTTGAGGGCAGAGGGGGCAGTGGATTAAAAAAAAATACTACCAATTCTGTGGGCAAGGCTTAGTGGGCGTGGCTTGGCTTGGTGGGCGTGGCAGGGGAAGGATGCTGTAAAATCTCCATTCCCTCCCCACTCCTGGGAGAAGGTTGTGGCAAAATCCCCATTCCCTCCCCACCCCACTAACCTGTTTTCCAGCTCTGTCCTCCTATGCAGGGCAACCAAATAAGACCCAGCCAATCATCTGGGACTCGGAAGGCGGAGAATAGATGGGGGTGGGGCTAGTCAGAGGTGGGATTTGCCGGTTCTCTGAACTACTCAAAATTTCTGCGACCTGTTTTCTAGAACTGGTCAGAACCTGCTGAATACCATCTCTGCCCAAGAGAACCAGTACCCAAAACAATGGCCAGATAAAGAAATCTACAACATTCTGTTCAGCAGATCTATTTATTCATTTATGTGTTTGTTTGCTTAACTTCCATGCCACTCATCTCACTGAAGCAATCTAGATATTCAGTCATTCAATAAAAATACTATATAAATCATTAAAACAATAAATGAAGACCATAAATTTATAATTCAGTTGAGCAAGATAGCAAGGATGGAAGCAAAGAGCACACAGAGGAGAAGGTGGCATCTATCCAATCCAATCCAATCATTATTTGTCTGAAATAGTATAGGGTTTCCTGCCTGAGCAGGAGATTGGATTAGAAGTCCTCCAAGGTCCTTTCCAAATCTGTCATTCTAATTCTAATCCTAATCCATTAATCACCTCCAGGATACCACTTCCCTATTGGAGCCCGAGACCAGTTTGTCTAGCGGTGTCTTCAAGGCCTTTGAGAAGGCCAAAACGGTGGATGTGGATCCCACCCTGGGATGTTCCAGACTGAGAATGGAAGCCACGCAGAAAAAAACTTTTCTCCTGGACCCCACCAGCCAAAATTCCTTGGCCAAAGGGTCTGAAGAAATACATCTTATGCTAAGTATGACTATTTTCAATAATTAAATGGCTTTTCAGTGACTGCATTAAACTTGTAAATGTGATCTCTTGGGCAATGGGAAAACTTTGAGATTGGAGATATAATCAGCATTTATGGACAATGTGTCAGTCAGTTTCTTTTAAATATTCTTTATATGTATAGTTTTTGCTTCTTGACATATCTGTCAATGCCTTCCAGACCTTCCATTGGGATGAAACAGTTCCTCAGATAACATGGACCCATGCCATGAAGAGATTTAAACCAACCCCTGGAATTGGATCCAGAAGCAAACCGGCATCCAGTACAACTCACAGAACAGTGGTGTAACATGGGTCACTTTAGAGGTGCAAAGAATCAACCACACAATTGCATTTTGTAACAGCTGAAGGTTCCAGACACTCTTCAAGTGTAGCCCCATGTAGTGTGCTCTTATCTAGATTTCATTTCTGAGATTTTATGATCTGTTGCTAATAGAGAGGCTCAGCCAACACATCAGGGTTATTAAAGGTCAAAAAAATTAGACAAGTAATTCATGTTATGCAATATGGGATCACTTTGTGCAATGTCTATCATGAATCTCAAATCCAATTCCTTTAAAATCATTATTAGATTTTTATGATCTTAGAAAGCCGAAAAGCTATCACAATAAGCCAGCAAAAAAACCCATAAAAAATGGCAGTCCAGAAATTGATTCTATACTTTGTGTATCAACATAAACAAGGTCGTGTTTAAAAAAAAATAAAATCAAAGCATGCTGTGGAAATTTAAAGATTAGTGTGTTTGTTATATGACAAGTTTTTGTGAATTCTGTCCACTAAAACCCAAAGTATATTTATTAATCTTGAAGGTACCCCACAAAACTTCATTATTTCAGTTTTCCTAATTTCCTAATTCCTCTCTCTAAGTTCTGTAAAATGATAATTGTTCACTTTTTGCAGACTGTGTTCAATTTATATATTCACTGCACTGGAAAATTATAAACAAAACAAGTTTTTAAAAATAATTTTAATATCATCCTGAATAATTTAGATATTAAAAGTCTGCAATGTTTTTCCAATACTTTTCCCCACATTACAACCCTGGTGTACAATCAATGGCTTCTTTATTTATTAGAATATATTCTATACAGACACAAACTCATGTACACAATATATTTACCAAGAAAGTGAAACAAGTAGGCTCTTTTCTTATTTACTGCACAGTTGGAATTTAGATGAATCTTAGCTTTGCAATGTCATACTTGCAAATTTTATATGGAATTTGGTATATGCAATAGTTCTCAAATACATGTTAATTTTCATACATGGTTCTGTCCATTGGTGGGCAAATTTATTTACTACCAGTTCTGTGGGCGTGGCTTGGTGGGCATGGCAGGGGAAAGATACTGTAAAATCTCCACTCCCACCCCACTCCAGGGGGAAGATACTGTAAAATCCCCATCCCCTCCCCACCCCACTAACCTGCTTTCCAGCTCCGTTCTCCTGTGCAGGGCAACCTGCAAAGAAGACCCAGCCAATCAGCTGAGAGGCAGAGAATAGATGGGGGTGGGGCCAGTCAGAGGTGGTATTTGCCGGTTCTCTGATCTGCTCAAAATTTCCACTACTGGTCCTCCAGAACTGGTCAGAACCTGCTGATTCTGTCCTACGTTTCTTTTTATTTCATGTTTTCAGTTCATAAATAATCTTCATTTATTAGTTTAAATAATAGTCATTGGTATAACAGAAAGATATATGAGAAAAGAAAGATTCCTAGAAAATAGAATGTAAGATAGTAGTATATGATATAGAGAATACAAGCATGATTTCATCCCAGCATTTTTTTAAAAAAAAAAATTCTATTCCATAATAATGAAGGTTAAAGTTCCCCCCTAAAAATCATATAAAAAGGTTATTCAATCCACTTTGGAAATATATGACTAAATAAATGGAGACATTTAACCTGCTTTACTATTGAAAATTCTCATAACAACTCCCTTTCATCTAAAGAAACCTTCTCCCCCTCTTCTTTATATCCCTTTTAAATTTATTGTGGTCCCACTACTTATTTTATGCCAACTTTTTTGGTCACTGCTTTTTGGTCACTTTACTAAGGCATGGGATTATGTTTTATACCTGTTATTAGCCCAGTGGTTTCTAATTTTGAAAAATGGACAAATATTTGGCAAACATCTATGATACTGGGGAATCAATTTTTCTTTAATAGCCTTTCTTATAAATATAATATATAGAAAGAACAATCTCAAGACAGACTATTTACAGGGAGAATGAAAGATATGGAAAAGTAGAAGTAGTAGTTTTTTCAGTTCAGGAACACATTGAGATAGACAGTGAACTGAAGAAGAAATGGTTTAAATATGGGGATGATACAAATGAGAAATCATGAACCTTAGGGATATTTCTAAATAAAAGCACGCAGATAGTCCTTGATTTCTAAGTAAAAGCATTCAGGTAGCCCTCATTTAGAGTCTATTAAAATATTACTGAAAAAAGTGACTTATGAATGATCCTCACATTTACAATCATCATAGCACCTCCATGTGATCAAAATTTGGATGCTTAGCAACCGACATATATTTATGAACATTTTAAAATACTGAGGTCATGTGATCACCATTTGCAACCTTCTCAGCTGGCTTCCAACAAGTTAAGTCAATGGGGGAAGCCATATTCACTTCACGACTATGTGATTCACTTAACCGCGCAAGAGTTGCTAAACAACATTGGCAAAAAAAATCAGATGCAACTGACTTTACAAGCATATTGATTAGCAATAGAAATTCTGGCCCCAATTTTGGTTGTAATTCAAAGACTGTGGTAAATTAAAGCAATGCTTTTACAAGAGATAATTATGCACTAGGAAAGCTGGATAGTGAGAATATATAAAATAGAAAACTTCTAGTGATGAATCTGGAGACGATTATCAAAAAATATAATGATCTGAAAAAGAACCATTCAATATCTTATTGACCATATACATCAAGACTGAATCCTCCCTTGAGGAGTCAGACAAAACAAAGATGTGTACTTTCATTTGAAGACTGGACGAGAAAATAGTTATGCTCAGCAAGTCCAAAGGGAAAACAATAAATAAATGGAAGGATGGGTTCAAAGGGCATATTAGAATGTCTTTGAAGACCTACAGCTTATTAGTGGACAATTACTGAGATTGTCACCAGGAGCCTCAGTACTACTTAACTCATTGGAAAACCCATCTTGAAAACTAAGAAGCAGCAAGATAGTTGTTATATAAGAGAAAAGGTCCTCAAAGATAGTATTATAGATACTTAAAAAAGAAAGCTCGTATTGGCTCTTCTTACTTTTCTCTTTGAGAACAATATGTGACATAGCTTTAAAGATTATGAAATTGTTCTTTGGGTATGATTTCATAAGATTCATGGGCACAAAATCTCAGCCTAAGAACTCTGCTGCTTCATTTCAACTTTGAAAATGTACCTCCATCAGCAACTTTTTCTCTCTTCTTTCAAAATTTGCTTTTATTAACCTCTTTGCACTTTTTCCCTTTTATGTGGTCCTCCTTAATCACATAAGCTCCATGTTCATTCATTCATAAATTATATATTGGCTCCCCTATTTCCCAAACTTTATCTCAAATCCATATTTTTTAATCCATCCATTGGTTCTTTGAAACTAAAGGCCCTGTCCCACTGCACTTACGGATGCAAAGAGGATGTAAAACTTTAAAAAAAGCTTGCCATCCTTTGGAAAATGCTCTGCATCTGTTGTGTACTCATTGCATACGTGTTTCATATGCTCTATCCGTCGAGAATCCATCCACTGCGATTTCACCCGCGCAAGAAGTTTTGAGCTGCACAAAACTTTGTGAATGGTTGAACTTTCCGCTGTGTACGATGTAAATCCGCGACATACAAGCAACAAACGTTCTATGTCCGTTTATCATCCGTTAAACGTCCGCTGTATCCTCTTTGCATCCTCTGGGCATCCTCGCAACTCACATCCGCTGCAGCTGAAAACGGAAAGAGGGAGGAAAGAAAGGGTACACAGAACGTCTATACATAGTTAGTAGCACGGAAATAGAAAGGATGGGTTTGCATCCGATATACATCCACGCAGCATCCCCTTTCTTTCCTTTAGGCGTACATGATGCATCTGCTTCATCCACTAGACTTCCTATGAACATCCATTTAACATCCCCACTACATACTACCCACATCCATTCTTTTCTGTTCTGTTTATGCAAATTTTCACCACTTTTTGAAGTGGATGACAATGGATGGAGCCATCCCCGAAATTTTGCTCGTCTGCTGTGTCCTTTATGGATACGTTTTGCGTCCGTCTGCCAGTGGGACCTAGCCTTATTAGGCAGGCAAACGTAAGAGCCAGTTTTTCTCTTCAAGAAAGACTCAAATGAGGCGGATTCTGGGTGATATCAGGGTTGGGTAATAATAAGTCCTACAGAACTAAACGGTAAAGACTTTGGAGAATAGGCCAAGAAATATCTAGGAAATGATCAAATAAAAGACAGTATAGCCCACAACTAAGTGGTGATGAGGAGAGCAACTTCAAAAGGAGGCCTCTAATAAATTTTTGTGCTGTAAAGGAGACAGTGGAAGAATTAATGTAGCTTTACAATAAAGTAGAATTAGCTCATCTTGTTCTGTATAAAATGGTATACTCCAAACTATACAATCTGATTGGCTAAAAGTCTAAGCATTGGATTGGTTCATTAGGAACCAATCCAAAAGAGCCGCTGAAAGGCGGTGAAGTTAAATAGATGCCATTGGCTACAAGCCGGCAGGCAAGCCTGTATAAAAAGGCTGCTGCGGTTTCAGCCAAACTGTTCCATTACTGTTGCTGACTTCAATAAAGACTTTGTTTGTTGGAACCCGGTCTACCTCACATTTTTCCAGACAGAACACATCTGGTCATGATTCCTGTCTGATCTTGCTCCTAAGACTGATATAAATATGAAATCATACCAAAACCATAGGATTAGAGCAGGGTCACCAACCTTTTGTACCTCAGGGACCACCAAACTCATACTTTTAGATCCCAGGGACCACTAATCGGTTCTCTGGGCATGGCCTAATTTGTGGGTGTGGCTTGGTGGTCATGTGAATTTTTTATAAAAAAGAACAGCTTATTACCCAGAAATCAGGCAAAGCAGACAGGTAGATTGAGTTGCTCACAGAATCACAGATTCATTCAGAGATCGATCTATCTATCTGCTATTGGCTAGCTCAGTCTGTCACATAAAATTTGCTTGCAAGTAAATTCACAAAATTTACAAAAGTCTGAATATTTTATTTTAAAAAAGAGCAACTTTTACCCAAAATCAGGCAAAGCAGGCAGGCAGATTGAGGTGCTCACAGAATCACAGATCTATTCAGATATGTCTATCTGCCATTGTCTAGCTCAGTCTGTCACATAAAATTTGCTTGCAAGCAAACTCATAAAATTTGCTTGCGAGCAAACTCATAAAATTTGCTTGCAAGCAAACTCATAAAATTTGCTTGCAAGCAAATTCATAAAATTTGCTAGCAAGTAAACTCACAAAATTAACTCACAACACACTATGCATGTAAATATTGAATGTTTTTTTTATAAAAAAGAGAAACTTTTACCCAAAATCAGGCAAAGCAGGCAGATTGAGTTGCTCACAAAATCAGTCAGTGATCTATTTATCTGCCACGGGCTAGCTCAGTCTCTCAAATTTGCTTGCTGTGAGTCTGCACTGAATTTGCTGGCAAACAAACATTCAGTCCTAAGGGACTGTGCTGAGCCAAAGATCTAAAGACTAGCTAGAAAACAAGAAATCCAACCATTTCCTGCTTCCTAGTGTAGAAAGGCTGAAAGTGCCTTTCTCTGAGGGTTCGAATTTTCCCGCTGGGAGAGCTCTGGCACAAGGATACAGA
>BHFT01032258.1:0-14674 GCA_004320025.1 Laticauda laticaudata
AGTGTCTTGGCTACGGAATTGATCTGTGCTGGGTGGTGGTGTGAGAGTGCATGTAGATAGAGGTTTGTATTCTGGTAGATGGTTTGTCCTAGGGAGCCATTGGCCGAATAAACCCGAATATATGGCTATACTGTGTTTTCCCTTCAAACTGATCTTATGCCTTATTTATCATAGGGTAATAACCTTCTATTAACTGAAGATTCTTGAGTTTATTTCAAAGTGTTTTGAGATGGAGTTAAAAAATTCTTGAGATCTACAGCCAGGGCAAAACGGATGAAATTAGATGCTGAGTTTATTTTTCAATCAAATGGCAGAGAATCAGTCCTCTTTCTGAAACAGAGCAGCCTGCCTCAAATCCTTTCTAGTGTTTTCTAAGAAAATCCCTACTTCCAACCAATTTAAAAATCTCAAAAATCTTGGCTATCTCTAAAGGAGGCACTAGTATATCCCAATGTTATGGATTTGAACAAAACAATAAAATATAAAGAATTAATAACAGATGAAGGCAACTTGAAAACACAGATACAACTAAAACCACAGGGAATTGAAATTGGATATTGGCCGCACATTCAAATTCAAACAAAACACAAAAAGACAAGGAACAATTTGGATTTTATTATACAGATCAGGAATTAGACATTTTTTTCAAGGAAGTGAAAAAAAGATGATTACCAAAATGTACAATTATTTATTGAAATTTGAAATGGAAGAAGAAATGGTTAAGGAGAGAATGATAACATGGGCTTGTGTAATTATTTATTGAAATTTAAAATGGAAGAAGAAATGGTTAAGGAGCGAATGATAACATGGGCTAAAAATTGTGGCCACAATATTGAATTAGAACAATGGGAATGAATTTGGCAAACTAACTATAATACTCCAAATTAAGTGTGTAAACGGAGCTAAATATGAGACAGCAGTGTGCAGCAGCAGCAAAAAAAGCTATGCAATCCTCAGTTATATTAACAGAGGGATACAATCAAGGGAAAGCTACTAATATCACTCTATAAAGGCCGTTAATCATAGACCACACCTAGAGTACTGCATCCAGTTTTGTTCACGCACATTTAAAAAAGATGTTGGAGACTTGAGAAAAAAGTACAGAGAGAGCAACCAGGTTGATTAGGGGAGCTGGAGGTAAAACATACAACAAACGGTTTCGGAACTGGCTTGTCTAGTCTAGTAAAGAGAGGACAGAGAGGAGACATATAGCAGTCTTCAATATTTTGAGAGCGTGCGAGGGGTCAAGGCTATTTTTAAAGCTCTGTAGGCCGAGACAAGGAATAATGGACTGGAAATTGACAAGGAGAGATTGTAACACTGGAAACAGGAGAAACTTTCTCAGTGAGAACAATCAACCAATGGAACAGCTTGGCACCTCGAAAGTTGTGGAGAGCCATCAGTTGAGACTTCAAGAAGAGATTAGGACCCCCTGCCATTTGTCAGAAATGTAGGGTCTCCCGCTTGGGCAGGGGGTTGGACTAGATGACCTACAAGATCCCTTCCAACTCTGATTATCTGTATCCCTATCTGTATCTAATGTTATCAGTCTCATATAAAGAAAATATTTGTAAAATATTCTATCGCTGGCACCTCCCACCAGCAAGACTTGTTAGGATGTTCCCTAATATGTCACCCAAATATTGGAAATTTAACTTTTGCCAGGGAATATATTTTCACATGTGGTGGGCATGTTCTAAAGTCAAAAGTACTGTTCTAAGATACAGACATGGTTAGAAGAGATGACCAAACTAAAGATTAAATTCAACCCAGAGACCTTTCTTCTTGGAATCACAGAACCAACATGGAGCAAAAAACACCAGCATCTGATATCATTACAGCAGCAAGGAGAGCCTTTGCCCCAAACTGGAAATCAACAATGACACCCACAGACCTGGCAATAACTAATAAAATCCACCAATGTGCAGAAATGGTTAGACTAACCATGTTACTAAAAAATAAGGAGGAGGGGGAGTTTTTTACAACTTGGAATATATGGTACAAATGGTTGTATAAAAAGGAAGTAAAGATGTCTTGTGAAACCGATTAAACAAACAAGGGGAAATGGAAATAAGGATAAATGTATATAAAAATATGTATATATGTATAGTAATATAATTAAATAAATATTGTATTATAATTGTAATAATAACAAAAAAGTAAGGATCTAGGAAACAAGTTATAGATTTACTTTTAACAAATAACTTTAACTGACACTTAGAAATGTACACTGATATGAAAACATTGCAAAAATGTGTGAACATGTTTCTCTTTTTAAAAATATATATTCAATAAACATATTCTCCAAGAAAGAAGTCGAACATAATTCTTACTAATTTTGTTAAGAAGATTTTCTGGGCAATAAAGGGTTGAGTATTTTTAATCTTTTTAAAAAATAGATATTATAGCTGCGCCCCACTGTAGAAATGGAGACTCCAAGTAAAAAGTGAAAACAACTCTGGACCTCTTCAATCCAATTGAGATCATGTCATTTTTTGGAGCATTAACTCCAAATTCTGAGGCTTTTTTTCCATGTTTTAACTGTGTACTTCAGCAACTGAGACTAAAGGCCACTTTGACAGTGATTCTTACCCCAAATCAGTTTCAGCACCTTGTACATTTCCCCCTCCATGCAAAGTTCAAAAAAATAAGGCATTCTAAGAGGTGGATGTGCCCCTTCTCTATTTCCAAATTATTATGACTGTAGGATGGACACAAAATATTGCTATGAAACAGAGGGGAACTTTCAGGGCCTTCTATGCCTTCAGAGAAGGCCTTAAAATAATCTGGACCAAAAAATATAAGTATTAAATTATTATATATAATCTATCTAATTTAATTTAATACAATACATTCAATACATTTTCTCTAATCTGTGTTCTAAAGTTAAGTTTACTGTCAAGTTCACATCAGCAATGAAAGGGTTACTGTCCNGAATCCAGGGGAAGGCCAAGCTATGTGTTTTGGTTTGGAGAGTGATGGGAAAACTGACCAATCACGGTTTGATTTTAAGTGGGCGGGACAAAAACAAAAGATCATAGGCCTTCGTGAAGTCCTACCAGCAGCTGCACAGTGAAATCCTGGACAACATTCTCACTCAGCTGAGGAACAGGTTCAAGGATCATGAAAAACTGATGTTCCTTGCCCTTGTGGACCCCAAGAAGTTTGCCTCATACAGAGAAAACTTCCCCAGCTCTGTGTTTCAGAGTGAGGGCTGAGGTGAAGCCCCAGCTGTAGTGCTCACGGTTCGCCACTGCTATGAATAACGTATTATGTTTTCATCTGATGGCTTGTCCTTTGAGAAGAGATTGAGTATGTCAGTTAAGGCTAGGTCCCACTGGCCGATGGATGCAAAACGTATGCAAAAAGGACACAGTGGACGAGCAAAATTTTGGGGGTTGCTCATCCGTTGTTATCCACTCCAAAAAGTGACAAAAAATTTGCATAAACAGAATGGAAAAGAAAGGAAAAGAACGGACATGGGTAGTATGTAGCGGGGATGTTAAATGGATGTCATAGGAAGCCTAGAGGATGTATATAGGATGCAAACCGTTCACTGTGCATCCTTTCTATTTCCATGCTACTAACGCTGTGTAGACGTTCCGTGTACCTTTTGTTTCCTCCCTCTTTTTCCATTTTCAGCTGCAGCAGATGTGAGTTGCGAGATGCCCAGAGGATGCAGAGAGGATACAGCGATGTTTAATGGATGATAAACAGACATAGAACATTTGTTGCTTGTATGTCACGGATTTACATCGTACACGGCGGAAAGTTCAATCCGTTCACAAAGTTTTGTGCAGCTCAAAACTTCTTGCGCAGATGAAATCTCAGTGGACTAATGCTCGAGGGATAGAGCATATGAAACACATATGCAAATGAGTACACAATGGATGCATAGCGTTTTCCAACGTTTTTTAATGTTTTACATCCTCTTTGCATCCGTTGGTGCAGTAGGACATGGGCTTTACAAGAGTTCATGAGGCTCCAGCAGAGAGACTGGGAAAGTACTCATTCTTACAAGTCTACTGAGATCCTCTATCATAACCTCCAAGGGAATGGGCAAGTTGAGTACCAAAGGTCCACAAAAGCACAGCATTGAAAGATTCCTGGGATGAACTACATTCAGGAATGGTTGTTATTTTGAGTAAGCCTTGCATATGGTACAAGTTGGCTACAAAGCACTTGGCTACAAAGAAGGCTTCATTAGTCTCCTATGAAAAATTATTAATTGAACCCTACTTTGTATTGTAAACAATATCTGTTGCAGCTTTGACTTGTATATTTAGAACTCTGACTCAATTCAAGTCATGTGAATTTTGAATCTTACCCTTTTTTAATGAAAAGTCCTTGGAAGTTAATAAAACTCTTTCTAGTTTGATCTTTGATCTGAATTTTGACCTTGCTGAATTGCTCCCACTTAAGTCCATTTCCTTGGCCCATTTGATTATGGGTTTTGCATGATGTTTCTGAGGGAGTACCTCATGACCCATATAATTGGAACCCATAGTAATAGCCAATTCAAAGGGAATTGTTATCAAGAATGTTGTTAAAAAAAGGGAGGAGTCTGGAATTATTTGAGATGATATTCTTTGACTGCAAAATATCTGCCCTGAACTAGGGGAGATATGATTAAAAATAATCTCCAATTCTGTGTTTTGATGAATCTAGGGAATATAATAAGGTACAGCCTTATAGTATATTATTAAATAATCATAATTCAAAGAAGGAAGGAACAGGCCTTATCTCAGAGTTACTCAAATTATCTTAAACCACAGTTCCAAGGTTTTTCACAACTTGCTTAGATATGTTAAGAAAATCATTTGAATTGGCAGCCTTTTTTTATCAACTCGCTATAACTAGTCTACTCTGGAGAAATGTGTCTTATTTCATTCCTACCCAGCAGGTACAAAATTCTAGATATCCTGGATGCTCCTTATGATATCCTTTGGCCCTAAGTGGAGCCATTCTTTTTCTTATACTAAATTTTCTTATTCTGAAGGAAATAAATTCCAGCTTTTGGGTAATTTGTTCATAAGCCTGCAGTTGTACATTAATTTACCCCTTTTCTGCTCTCTATGTGCCTTGTATTTTTTCTGGCATAGTGAATAGAATTAAAGAAGAAAATTCCTTCTGTCTTTTCATGCTATGATAACACATGTTACCTCAGAGCCATAAAGATGATAAATGCAGTATTACTATCTACAGTCATATAAGCTCCAGAAAGCAACACAAAGGGCAGAGGCCAAAAACATGAAGAAGAGTATTCTGGATTTGACCCTGCCTCCCTCTGTAGCTGTAAGACTTTCATATTTTGCACAAATTAATGTTTCTCAACCTTAGATGCTTTAAGATGTCTGGATTTCAACTCCCAGAATTCCCTAGCCAACTGTGATTAAAGTTGTCAAGGTTGAGAGGCACTGATATAGACTGCCATTCTTATTTATTGAAATTCCAGTTTTCATCGAGAAATCTTAGAATACTCCATCAGTTTCTGAGTAGAACAGCTATATTCATTTATGCATTATTTGAAAGTCCCTTACTTGTGAAAAAAATAAGTCTAGGTGATTATTCTAGGTGCCTTTGTCTATGAATTGGATCTATTTCTTTTGTTCCCCTGGCAGTTTTGCTCATACCTTTCACTGGTTATTTTTTCTTGTATTCTTCATTTTCTCCAACTTTTCTCACATGGATTCATTGTTTGTTTACATTATGGTTTGCATTTGATAAATCTTGCTGCTTTTTGAATGTATTATTTTGCATGGTGTCTTGTATATTTATATTTCAATGTATTTCACAGACTTTGATTTGTTTTTCTTCTTTTATTTATTTTTCCGCACTTTCATTTCTGCCCTCAAAAAGCTGACATTTCTTGATCCAGATATGTAGCTATAAAAAGAATCCTGCCATTATCATAGAAAAGGTTTACAGACTCCTATCATGATTCAAGAGGGGAAAGCCCGCTTTGAAACTTCCAGTGTTGAAAGCCTTTGAGCCAAACTGCAGAAGCTTAGATGTTTGGTTTAGTAAAAAGTTAAAGATACCCTTTATTTCAGTTCAATTCCTGGTGGTTTTCTAATCATATCCATGTAATTTTTTTTTAATATCATATGTAAATCATTACTCTCTGCTTTTTCCTAGGTTCCCCTTCCCACAACTTTCTAATTCAGCCACAGCATCTGGAACTTGCTGGTTGTGATGAAAGCATCAAACAAGCTGTAGGTTAAGAAAATGAATGAAACTCAATATGTTGACTTTGTGACTGCAAATCTCTGAAAAGCAGAAATTTAATTGAATAACTGAATGACAGAGTTGGAAGGGACATTAGAGGTCTTCTAGTCTACAGCTCTGATCAGACAGGAGATGCTATACAGTACTATTTCAGAAAAGTGGTTGTCCAGTCTCTTTTAAAAAACTCTAGTGATGGAGTGCCCTTCTGAAGCCAAGCCATTTCACTGGTTAAATTGTTCTCATTGTCAGGAAAGTTCTCCTTGGTTCTAAGTTGCTTCTCTCCTTGTTTATCAACCATTGTTTCTTATCTTGCCTTCTAGTGCTCAATCCTTTGTCAAAACTGACCACTTCTATGAAGGTTTGTTCTATCCAATGGAAGAAAAAAATAGAAGTCATCAGTTAGCAACAAAATATCTGCTAAATCTATGCAACTGACTAATATTATACGTTATGAAAAATCTATATGTACATATAAAAGTTTGAACATACAAGTAAGGCTGAGAAAATAATTAGTTCATTCAATTCAGATGAGCTGATATATAAATGTAATATGAATTATATTATAAAATTAAATACAATAATAATTGATCACCTGATGAAGAACAATTGTCCAAATAAGTTCTTATTTCATATCAATGAGCATAATGTTCCCAAACTCAAGGTTTTCATCAGATTCAGTTGAACAACAACACAAGGTGGAAAAACATAATTGAGAGTAGATTTCTATTCATCTGTGACAAGATTATAAGATCTGTACCTAGTCTGCTGAAGCTGCATTCTATATTTTTATTTCTTTGAAATAGAAATTATATTGAGATGCAAAGGGTGCAACTGTGATGAAAAAAATAGAGAACAATTATTGTTCTCAGTACTCAACATGTTTTTTCTACATAGCAATAGCACTATGACTTATATACCACTTCAAAATTCTTTACAACTCTTTCTCTAAGTGATTTATATAGTCAGCATATTATCCCCAACAATCTGGGTTCACACTTTACCCACCTCGGAAGGATGGAAATCTGAGTTAACCTTGAGTCAGTGAGAATCAAACTGCTGCCAGTTGACAGAATTAGCCTTCAATACTGCATTCTAACCTCTGTGCCACCAGGGCTCATAACATACTTCTGCTAGCAGATCATCATTGGTTACTCAATCATGCCATCATAGATTATAACCATATTTTCCACTTGCTGATATCAGTTTCATGTCATATATATATATATATTGTGATCTGTAACTAACCAGCATTGTTGATGAAGGTTGTTTTTATCTGTTAATGGAAACAACCTTCATCTTAATTTTTGACAATTAGATTGATTTCACTCTAAAAGAAGCATCACTATTCATTACAAACAGTCTCTCTCAATGTATTTGTCCAACATGTTTAATAACGTTCCCCTCCATGGAAGATTTTGCACTGAAAATTTCATCAAATATTATCTGGGAAGAATAATATGTATCTACTTAAAGATAATAATAATAAATCAAGTTTTTTAAAAACTATATACAAGAGATATTGTGAAGCTCAAGGAATAGAAGCTGGAGTGATACAAATAAATGCAGGTTTATTACATGCTAAACACTCTCTACAAGAATCTGAATTATTTATGATCAGAGCAAATTGGAAGTAGATAAAAGTTGATGGAATGGACTAAGATCTTTGGTGGGTGCAGAGGGATTTCAGACTGATGATACATTTGATCCCTCCCTTCAGCTCAGCCTCGTCATTTTCTATAGAAACATTTCCACTAATTTCCATTAAACTTGGCAAATTTCATTCCTCCCATAATCATCTACTTTGCATTTAAATGTAGCAACATTACACTGATTGCTAGAAGAAGAATTAGGTCTCTGTTCCCCTCTTCCTATTTTATTCAAAATTCTTGCAGCCCAAGTCAAATTGAACTACTTCTGGAATGACCTGAATTGGATAAGACCTTTCTGAAGCTCTCCAAACTGCATCAGGCAACCTCAAATGAAACTGATCATAGACAAATTAAATGTATTTAGGGCCCGGTCCCACTGCACTTATGGATGCAAAGAGGATGTAAAACGTTAAAAAAAGCTTGCCATCCATTGGAAAATGCTATCCTACTGGTCGACTCGAGATATAGCTATGTCACGGCGAGCGTACGTATGTGGCATACACTGTTCCATATGCTCTATCCATCAAGGATCCATCCACTTGAGATTTCATTACGCCAAGAAGTTTGAGCTGCACAAAACTTTGTGAACGGATGAACTTTCTCGCACGTATGATGTTACATTCCGTGACATATACGGGCAACAAAAGTTAATTGTCCGTTATCATCTGTTAAACATCCCGACTAGCCTCTCTGCATCACTCTGGCCATCCTCAACCACATCCGTGCAGAGCTGAAAATGGAAAGAGAGAGAAACAAAAGGTACAGGGACCGTATACACAGCATTAGTAGCACGGAAATAGAAAGGATGTAAGCGTATGCATCTCGTAAATAAAGGATTAAAAGTGACAAAATATTTGTATTCTAGAATGTATCATCATATATTAGGATGTCTGCAGTATGCTAGAAGTATATAGAAAGGACACCTAGCGAACAATGCAATACTTTCCCTATAAAGGGGAGAAAATCAAATTCTGGATCTCAATATGAGTGCCAGCAAGCTGTGGTGACAGACCGTCTTCACCCCTGGTCTTTGGTCTTCAACATCATCAGTTGTTCTCCACCAGTAGGATGATGACACAGTCCATTAATGATAGCTGTGCTCATCTCATCACCAAGAACAAAATCTGTTCAGACTGTTTCATACTTTTATACAGAAGGAGAAGAAGGAGACGTCCAAGAGCTGTGTGGGTCCGAGGTTGGATCATGAGAAGAAAATAGAGTTTGGACTGCATGACAGTTGATGGTGGAGCTGAGGAATGAAGAGCCCCATGCTTCCATCACTTCTCATGAGGATACCGCAGCATCTATGTCGTTGACAAACTGTAGAGTGTCTGAGACCCAGGTTGACCAATGCCGTACAGCACAACTTCCATCCCAACCTGGACCCTGGACTGAAAGCGTGGCACTGACTCTGGGCACCTGGCCTCTGAACCATAATATACAAAAACATGCAGTACGTGAGGGTGCACACACAACAGCATCAGAAGAAAGTAGGTAGAGAGTGGTGCAGGCCATCATTGAAGATACGTGAGGGACTCTCAAGTAGCGAGCGCACCACTCACTGAACACAGCCTGGAGAAAACTACTAGAAAGAGTGTATCAGAGGTGGAACTTTCCCCACATCCGTTGGAGCTATAGATGGCAAGCACTATAAGCCTCGTCAAAGCTCCAGCCAACATCAGGGTCCATTATTCAACTACAAGGAGCTATCTTCGTAGTCATCCTCTCTTTGCCATGTTTGATGCTGACTATAAGTTCATCTACATGATGATGCTTCAGGCAACGGGTCAGCTTCAGATGGCCAGGTATAACAACGCAAGAGACCTCAAGCGATGGGCTGGAATGCAACCTCCATCATGGGTTTTCCAGAATCAAGACCCCTACCCAATGACACATAAGATGTGCCCTACTTCATCGTGTGGATGACGCATTCCCCTTAGAACCTACCTCATGAAGCCCTACACTTCAAGATGCTCACCCGTGAAGAGAGGATCTTCAACTACAGGCTCTCCAGGCCAAGATGCGGTGGTGTGAGAATGCCACTTTGGCACCTGGCCAATAGTTCCAGATTACTTCTCACACCACTGCAGCAGTGACCCAGGACTGTGAGTGAGCATCGTGGAAGCTTGCTGCATCCTGCCACAATCTCATGCGCACCCGCGTACCCAGTTGAGCAGAACAGACTTGTCATATTGTCAACAAGGAGAATGGGGACATGGAACCTGGTGAATGGAGGCAAGACAAAACCTGATAAGACACTTTGGACTGTACAAGGCCCCAACAGAGCTTCATCGTAAGGGAAGAAGCAGTGCAACCTACTGAGACACTGGTGCAACTCCCCAGCTGGAGCAGTGGAGTGGCAATGGAACAGCGGCGACGACTAGATGATTAATGGATGCTCCTTGAGACTGTCGCATAACACTGATGAGATTGTGCCAGTGTATGTTGAGCTCATCCTCACAATGAAACAGGCATTTAATAAAGAGCTTTGTTATTATTAAAATGTGTTGATCAATGAAATAAATTGTTATTGATAATAAAGGTCCATATATGTGGCAGCTGGGATGGTGGACACCATACAGTCCCATATGCTATGCACTGAGGTTTATCTATCCCAGAACTATCCTTATCTATCCCACAAGCATGCAAAGGCTTAATCATTGTTAAAAAGTTTTCAGCAACCACTTTACTAGAGGTAAAAAAATGAACCAAGTTCTTAACGCAAGAAATCCTTTCTTAACTTTATGACTTTATTAAATAAGCAAAAATGAACCAAGTAAAGTGTCTTAAGCAAAGATAAACTTAAGAAGTAACACTCTTCTCAGTGACACATCATTCTCAGTCACTCTGAGTCAGTCCCTGGTCTTCTATGCATGTTAAGCGGGCAGGGACTGTGGAGGTGGCTGTGACTTGAGTGCTAGTCTGAGGCTCCATTGGGGTCGCTTGGCCCCGAGAGGTAAACAGGGGGAATGGTGTGTGTCAGGGAAGCTATCCAGAAGCTGACTCAGTCCCTGTGAGGTTGAGAGGCCCTTCTTAAGGACTTGATATGTCACGCCCAATAATATGACAGATTGTCCATTGGGGTTGGCTGTGGGGTGGAGAGAAGAGAGTGTATTGGGGCTGTCTGGTCTGCAGCTGGGTGAGGTGTGGCGTCTGTGGCATGCGATGAAATCTGGGCCTGGACTGGGAAATTCTGCTTCTGCTGTGGGAAGTCCTGGTAGTTGTAGTCTTGGAAGATGAGGGGCTGTTGAAGAGTTGTGGAAGGGCTGTGACATCACCGTGGGTGGAGGACTAATCTGACTGGTAGGAGCAGTGTTCAGCTGGCTGGAAGGTTGTGCAGAAGTTCTGTGATCTTCTGCTTCATCACTGGTACTCAGCCTCGGGCAGGTCCCTGAGGCTCTGGCTCACGTAGGTGATGAAGGGCTTCCAGTCCGAGGATGGTATGTCGCTGTGGACCAGCGAGAGAGAAGTTCTTTGCGGGTTCTTCATTGTGTCCTGATCTCCAACAGCACACTGTGGTCCTGGCCCTCTAATCTGACTCTCTGCCTGCTCCTCTGGAGCTGGGTGTGGGTGTGGGTTGTGCCTCTGGTGGCTGCTGCTGCTTCTCCATTTGTGACAGCAGGGCGTTGTCCCAATGGATCCTCCAAGTCTGCCAGCATGGGGAGTGCAGCTGTCGGGGGGGGGGTCTCTGCCATGGGGCCTCTGAAGACATGGTCCTGACAGGGTAGCTGGCTCCTGGCTGGAAGAGGACTGGCTGTCTGTGGGCTGTCTGAGGGAGAGGGTCTCAGAGCCTGCCCGGATTTCTTGAGGTGTAGCTTGCCATATCAGGTGTGCATGTGCTTCCACCATCCAAGAGTACTTCTGCAGTGTACCCCAGACTCTCTGCTCTTTTCTCTCCAAGCTGCCTGATTCTTCTTGGTGTCCCGATACAGTCTGTGGCCCTTTCTCCAGAGGTACTCGTTCTTCCCTCAGCCATTCCAGCACCTCATCCTTATGCTACTCGGAACGGTGTACTGTTTCCTCTCTCCCTTTTGCTCCCTTGCCTCTTGCTCCCCTCTGGCAGGGGCTTCAAGCAGGGCTTCAGGGGCTTGAGCAGCAGGGCTTCAGGGGCTTGAGCAAGCAGAGGGACTTCAGGGGATTTCAGCAGCAGGGGCTTCAGGGTTGAGCAGCAGGCCCTGCGGCAGCAAGGGCTTTGATGGCCTTGGGGCTGGTCCACCACAGCAGCAGCAGCAGCAGCAGCAGCTTCAGAGTCAGTGCCGAGGGTGGTGGATGCTGGCTGCCTTCTTGCCAGGGCTGAATGAGTAGGCACAGGCTTCCCTTCTGCCTGACTGACGAACCATGGTTTCCTGCAAGATGTATGTGCAGCACATCTTTCCTCTGTATGCTGACGGTGTGCGTGTGCATCCTTTATATCCGCGGAGCTGACGCAATTCATATTCCCCGCATCCGCAGTGAACGCTTTGCATCTGATATACATACAGGCGGCATCCCCTTCATTTCCTGCAGGCATCTGTGATGCATCCGCTTCATCCGCTATGCATCTGCCCCTTCCGCTATGCGTCCACTTCAAAAATTCTCCCCCAGAACCCCTTCGAGGGTACATCCCCGCTTCCATCTGCTTTCATCCGCTAGGCTTCCTATGAACAATCCAGTTAATCCACTACATACTACCCACATCCCATTCTTTTCCATTCTTTTCTGTTCTGTTTATGCAAATTTTCAACACGTTTTGGAGCGGATGACAACGGATGGAGCCACCCCTGAAATTTTGCTCGTCCGCTGTGTCCTTTATGCATACATTTTGCGTCCGTCAGCCAGTGGGACTGGGCCTTTAGTCTAATGATAAGCCTGAAAACAGAACATTTCACTTAATGTTCAGTTTTTACACCTTACTGCTGTAGGGATTTTAGATAGAAGAAAGAATCTTTGATGATTCATTTGTCAATTTATTGTTTACATGGCAAGTAATTAATCATCCTATAATTCTTTAATCAATGAATATCACCCATATTTTTAGTCTAAATTTTATTGTTAATTAAGGTTTTAGCCTGTCAGCTATTGGTTTTGCCAATGAGTCACCTTGTTAAAATGAAAATGGTGATCTACACAAGAATATTCTTTGTTTTTAATTGTTCTGTTTTGTGCCTTCAGCAGAGACTTGATTGGGAATTGTGTTTATCTCTATTGTATAAAGAGCTTCACTGAAGCAGCTGTCTTACTGATATTTTCCCAAAACTAATGTTTTTGGAAATTCATTGCATACAGTGATGCAAAACTGGAATATATAGCATAAGCGGAATACAAAGCACCAGTGGAAATAGAAGTACATATTTGTCTTTTTTAATGTAAGTTTGCAGGAATTAAAGGATGAATATGGATACAATTATATTTTTTTAAGAAAGTCTAAAGGAGAAAAAGATCATCATTAAAGAGAAAAATGTAAGATTTTTTCAGTATCATGAAAAATATAAGAGTACAATAGTTATTCATTGCATTTTTGGCAGATGTAAGGTAGCTGAAAGAGATACATAGGAAAAGGAATTCCCTTGAAATTTTGGCCAGGGAATCTGATTAGCTTCAATTCTTTATGAGATAGCATTGAGAATGTAAATGCAAAAAGACAGAGGTAATATAAAACCACCTTTATTAATAAAAATAGTAACTGTAAGTGGTGAAATGAAAACAGAATACACAAAATACATTTGCAAGGCAAAATGAAGAAATGATTAATTTTTAATCCAGAAAAAGTTAAGTAAGGTTCTGTGAGAGCTGTGGTCACCAACCTTTTTTGTACCAGGGACCAGTTTCACGCAGAAACACTTTTTCAAGGACCGGCAAAATCAATTCTTCCCCAANAGGACCGGCAAAATCAATTCTTCCCCAATAGTAAAGGACTTCTTTACTATTTCTTTACTAAAAGCATATTTTTATATTTATTTTAATCACAATTATTCATTATTTGCAGCCCTTTTGCAGTACAAAATTATCCATGGACCGGTACCGGTCCAAGGCCCGGTGGTTGAGGACTCTTGTGTTAGAGAATAAGAGAAAAATACAGTGAGGAAGAGATGAAATGGACATTTGATAGCTATCGTTTTCTTTAAGGGTGTGAACTGTATTTTTATCTCAAGACAAAGTTCCGGTTCTGAGATATAGTCTCAGTTAAGTGGTGTTTAAGCTGAGACATTGCAAGAGGGCAAAAGGAAATAAACCTTGAAGAGTTTTGCTCATTTTGTAGAAGAGCACCCAGAGTCATGTTTGACTGTGTTATTTATTTAATTATGACAGCATCTTTCTTCCATTTGTTGTTGTTGCTATCATAACAGGCACCCAGCAATTACCTTTCAGTTATACTTCTCCATCATTCCAGATGCAGTTTTCATTAGTTTGTAAAGGTAAGATGTACACAGGCATATCAAGGCATGTTTGTGGCAGCATTGAAAAACTGGTTTCCATTAGTTCTATGCAATTTCTGTGCAATTTTCATACCTATAAAAGTTTCCACAAAAGCTAGAATCATGACTGCTGAGAATTATTTGGGATGAGAGGAAGGTTTATCATAGGTTTATGATATAGTTATCCCATTTCATCTCATATTGTAATCCAGTATAAGTAGCCGACTTCAATCGTTCATTGAAATATAAGTAGTAAGGCAGTTGCATGAATGAGCTTTTTACTATCAATCACTTCTTCATTTTTGATCACCCATATTGACAAGATTTAAGCCCATGTCACATTGCACCAACGGATGGAAAGAGGATGTAAAACAGAGAGAAACACTTGCCATCCGTTGGTTA
>BHFT01032259.1:0-25827 GCA_004320025.1 Laticauda laticaudata
ATATAAAATGATGGAATAAATAGTTTAGTCATGGATGATTAATAACTGATAAATATATAAGCACATGTTATTCGACAATGTGAAAATTGACATAAATTGTGAGTAAATAACTACAAAAGGGTAGTACAAAAGATTTGCAGCCAACTGACACAGTGTATGTATATAAAATACATACACAGTGTATGTATATATTTTATTTTTTTTAAAAAAAGCACCAAATGGGAGAAAATGTACTTCTTATGAAGAAAAAAATAGTTGAACTTAAGGAAAATAGGTTCATACATTCCTAAATGAAACTATTCAGAATTTATTTCATTTATGAGCACAATTTTTACATTAGCTGAGTTTCTTGTACTAGTTTTCTGTTAATCTAACTGCTTGCTTTTTAATATTTATTTTCTAAACAATTAGAAGCACTTGTGGGGTAGCATGTACAATGAACATTATGAAACATCAAACAGCACGTAACTCAACAAAAAAATAAAATGACAGCTCTTATGTAAGACTTGCTGAAACATACAATTATCCAAGGGGATAATTGAGAGTGAAAATTATTTGTTGTATCAGATTGTATGTAAACAACAAATTATCCAATAACAAATCTAGGTATTAATAAATAGCCTATTCAGGTGCTTAAGAAATATTGAGAACAATAATATGATGGGTCTCTTCATGAAAGAAGCTTTACATAATACATACATGCTGATTTTCCAAACAAATAAAAACCATTGTTGTGGGAAATTACCCACATGAAGGTTTTTGTCTATAGACATTTGCACTAGGTGATGAGTTATTCTGTAGGGGTCAATTTTGTTTTGCACTATTGGCAAAATGTGGAGCTTATCACCAGGAATGTGCTGGTTTCTGAGTGACTAAAAGGAAAAATGTTTCATGAACACAAGCTCAAGCTTTTGAGTTCAGTTTAATAATTCATTGCTAACTATTGTAATTTATGAACAACACGTTTGCATTAAATTGCAGAACTGCACTTCTTCAAACCGTTATTTTTATATCAAACTCAGTAATATCTCAGAGCCTTAGAAGCTTATTTGGTTAACAACTTGGATGATGGTAGTGGTGGTGGTGGTGGTATGGTAATGATGATTAATTATTATGATTCAGATTGTCTGGTTTCATTTTTGATATATCTAACTCATATCATATGTGTATTTGGAGGAGAAGGAGAAATCAATTGCAATATAAAATCAATTCCCTGCCTTTATCTTCTGTATAGAGAAACACTTCAGATATAGCAGGAATCCCCAATCTCCAGATCATGGACTGGTACCAGTCTGCAGACCTTGTAAGTGATGAGTGCACAATATTTCATTTGCACATGTGCAGGAACTAGGTTGCACCATCATCACCACTACTGTTGCTAGTCAATGTAACAAGAAAGATTGGCAACTGCTGAGATACATTTTGAGAAGGCCTAGCCTTCTGGAAAAAACTGTAGTGCTGGGAAAGGTGGAAGGAAAGAAAAGAGGATAACTAGGAGCAAAGTGGATGGGCTCAGTTATAGTGGTGATGTTTGCACCATACAGAGGCATAAAACAACAGGTTAGGGACAGATTAGAGAAAATCTATCTATGGAGTTACTAGGAGTTAAACATGATCTGAAGGCTAACAACAACAACAACAACAACAGACTCTACCTACCAAGACAAATAGGTAGAATGTTGCAAATATGGTTGAAGAAGAAAAACGGTCTTTGGAAGACTATTTGAAGGACAATGCAGAAGATGTGCCAAAGTTAGTATGCCAGGAAGGTTCACTGACAACTGGAGAGACCAAACTGTCCTGCAAGAAAGACCAAATGAAGACCAAATGGAGGCATAAGAAGATAAAGCACTACATGGTCAGTACATTAAAAAAAATAGCAGGGAAAGCAGATAATAACAAGACCTGGCAATGGCTAAGAGCAGAAAAGTTAAAGAAAGGGACTAAGGGACTAATTCTGGCTTCACAAGACCAAGCCTTCAGGATAAATGTATACAAAGCCAGAATTAAGAATACAGTAACAGACAGTAAGTGCTGTCTTTGCAAAGAAGCTGAAGAAACAGTGGATCACCTCGTAGGTTGCTGCAAGAAGATCACACAGACTGACTACAAGCAGTGGCATGAAAAAGTAGCAACAATGGTGCATTGGAAGATCTGAAAGAAATATTATTTGCCTGCAAGCAAGAACTGATGGTACCATAAAATAGAGAAAGTCATATAAAATCAAGAAGATAAATTGTTTTGGAACTTTAGAATTAAGATAGTCAACCACCTGCCACATAACACCCCAGAATTAACAGTTGTCAATAAGAATAACAAAAAAAAAAAGTCTGGATACTGGATGTTGCAATGCCTGAAGATAGCAGAATAGAAGAAGAAGAACTGCAGAAGATAACAAAATACAAAGACCTACAAATAGAAATTGAACGATTGTGGCAAAAGCAAGCAAAGGCAAGCAAAGGCAGTACCAATAATAATGGGTGCCTTGAGTACAATTCCAAAACAATTGGAGCACCACTTGAACACCATAGGCACTGACAAATTTGCGATCAGTCAATTGCAGAAGGCATCTTTACTTGGAACAGCTTTCATCCTGTGATCATATCTCTAACACCATCAAACATCCAGATCTGCCTATCCCAGATTCTTGGTAAGGACTTGATAGCTAGAGAAAAATGCCAAACCCAATCTGAACCCAAACAAAAATGCCAAACCCAGTCTGAATCCCACTGACTGTACAGTAATCAATAATGATGATGATGGTGATGATGATGATGATGATGATGATAACAATACAGTTGGACAAAAATACACCCATACTAAACATGTGGCAGCCTCTGAACCAATCATAATGAAAAACAGTTGGACACATGCATCAAAATATAGTCACAAACTTTTAGGAATCTTGCATAGTTTGTCTTGCAGTCTTAGCCAGAGAATTCAGTTTTTAAATACCACAGAAAGGATGTTGATGGTGGTGGGAATAATGATTGAAGAGGATAATGATGGTGGTGGTGATGATGATAAATATGATGAGGAGTGGATCACAGCTTTTAACTGCAAAGTTAATTTTGCATCGTTCTTGAAACTTCATTTGTAACCCATAATAATGTTCACTTAAAAACAGTGCATCTTCAGACCTCAGTTATCATTACCTGACACAGTTTGAATACTGTATGCATAATCAGTCACTCTGCCTATGTTGAAAACTTGTTCTATACACATTTATATTGCTTGCATTTGGCCTGTTAAAACCTAATTTACAGTTTCTCCCCCAAGAGGATAACAAGTTATGTCTATATGTCCCTAAGAAACAATTCTGTCTGTAACTGTGATTTTTTTAATGCTAAATTGGTTCTTTGATAGGAAAAATAAACACATTTGTGCTATAGGGAATGAAAAGTTGTCAATTTCTTATGTTTTCTAAAGAAATGTGCCATAATAAAATTAGTATCTATAGACTACTGTAAATTCAAAGTTGTAGATTTTGTTGTTGTTTTTGTATTTTCCACTAGAAATAGGATTTTAACTGAGATGGTTGCTGTTAAATTCATGGAATAAGCTTTCTATAATGATAAATAATAAATAATCAGTGTTTTGAAAAAAAAAAAGAATGAAACATTATAATTGAGAAAGTAATAGTAACCATCATGTCAAACAAAAGCTTCAATCACAAACTGAATTTCTACGGAGTTACTATTGTATTTTGTAAGGGTAAGCAAGGAGAAAACCAAAAGGCTGCTGATTTTCTTCAGTAACTTTTAGTTTTTATTCACGTTCCCTGTCCTAATTTACTAATTAGAAATATGTTCAGGCTGTCTTCATTTATAAAAGACGAGACAACCTGTGACCTGTTGGGTCATCCATTCAGAGATATTTCTTTACCAAAACAGAGAAGCAGAATGAAGATGACTGAGTAAAAAAGCAATAGAAGCAGGAGTGACTTCCAACTTCTCGTAGCCTTTCCTGTTGATTTTACTTGTGAGATGCTTCCAAGGAATATTTGAAATCCTCTCCCCTCTTCTCCTTCTCCTCCTCCCTTGTGGTTCTGCCTTCCACTTTGGTATGAGGAGGAAACAAAATAATAACCAGGGGCAGACAAAGTTCAAGGGGTAACATGAGTAACTTCCAACTTCTTGTCACTTCCCCATTGAATTTGCTTGTGAGAAATTGGCAGAGAATGTTGGAGAAGTGCTTGTCACTTTGCTGAGGAAAGGAGAACAAACAAACCTACATAGCATGATGAAAACTACACTTCCATTCCCCATCCTAGCATGTTGCTAAGAGCCTCCCTCCCTCCATGGAGAAAAAGGGCTCACCTATTGATTTCTAGTGCCCCCGTTGAATTATTTTTTCCTTGCCACCCATTACTATTAAGATATTTCAATTTCAGCAATATTAAAAGCAAACATTAAAAATGTTAAAAATTATAAAAACATTAAAAATTATAAAAACAAAACCTTAAGTAGAAAAAATATTAGTACTTGGAATAACAGAGTTGGAAGGACCTTGGAGGCCATCTAGTCCAACCCCCTGCTCAAGCAGGAGAGCCTATTCCAAACCTAGGATCAGACTTACAGCCTCCTGATTGTGAGGTGAGAGCACCACCTCTAGGCCAGGTTTGGTTAAAGGGATGTTTGTGATATTGTCCCCAGATTCCCAAGCCTGATGCCATATCCATCAGGAAGGACAGAAGTGCTGAAGTTATTAGGTATGATTAAAATATTAGATGTTATTATTCTAGTATGATATATTGTGGGTAAAGACAGAAAAGAAATCCTATGCAGACTTTCTGATTCTGCTTTTTAGTTTTGGGAAAATAGGAAATGATTTTCCTTCCAAATAGATTTAAATGATGCAGGAAAGTACTGAGAAAAGGCAAAATTCAGTTTTATCAATAACAATCTGCTTTTAAAACCTTGGGTTTCATTCAAGATTCAATATACAGATCCAAGAAATAAAAATACAGTCTCAATTTGAGAGACTAACTTGGATGGAATTCAAGGGGGAGAGTGCTACTTATTATTGTGGATGAAACAACATGACATAATTTGCATTTACACTGTTAAAAAAGCATATGAAATGATAGTCTGAGATGATACCGAGATGATAGTCAACAGCTTTGTATTCATTAATTAGCACCAATATACGGTAGTAATTGGTGAAATATTTCATTGATTTATCAGGAGAGACATTCAACAGCTGCATTTTAAAAGGCAGAGCCAAATTTGAATCAATTGAGGCTGAAAATCAAAGACACTTTTCATCATCATCATCATCATCATCATCATCATCATCATCATCATCCTCTCTTTTATTCATTAAACATGAAACTCAGTCAACTGAACATTTAAAAATGTATCATAAATACCAGTGACTGATGCTAATGGTTGATACGGGTTGCTGCCATTGTCCTAGGTATCAACCAAGTATCTTCTTAAAATATATGATGTTCTGAGTTAGCATATATTTTTTGCAGTTCTTCTAGTGTTATTGCAGGAAGCTGCAATTTCTTGATGCATTTTCTAAAATTCTTGAACATGGTACAAAGTGCCCCAATGACAATGAGTATCACTGTTACATGTTTCATCCAAAACCATGTAGTTTTGATGGCCAGGTTGTGATATTTCATGATTTTTTCCTATTGTTATTATTGGTTAATTTTTAGTGAGATTCACAGCCTTTGGGGCTGGTTGATAGCTCACCCAGCTCAAGTCCTAACCAAGGATCTAGAAACTGCTCAGGTAGCGTCGGAGGATATAAGCTGTTCCAAGTGGGGTTATTATTATTATTATTATTATTATTATTATTATTATTATTATTATTATTATTATTATTATTATTATTATTATTGGCTCCCCATTCTGTCCATTCAATAGGAAAAGAAAACAGAAACCTTCAGAATAGTTTTTTTCCCCTATTATTTATTGTTTTATGTTCATCAGAGAAGTTACTTTCTACTTCCTTCCATATTTCAGATTGTTTACATTATGATGGGATCACAATAAAGATATATTAATTTAATAGAATAGAATAGAATAGAATAGAATACTTTATTGGCCAAGTGTGATTGGACACACAAGGAATTTGTCTTGGTGNAGGTACAACACTTAATGATAGTCATAGGGAACAATCAGCAATCAAATCAAACCATAAGATACAAGCGACAAAGTTACAGTCCTATATTCACAAGTGTGAGGGAATGGGTGATAAGGAGTGATGAGAAAATTAACAGTAATAATAGTGCAGATTTTGTAATAGTTGAACAGTGTTGTGGGAATTATTTGTTTAGCAGAGTGATGGCTTTTGGGGAAAAAACTGGTCTTGTGTCTAGTTGTTCTGGTATGCAGTACTCTATAGAGTCGTTTTGAGGGAAGGAGTTGAAACAGTTTATGTCTGGGATGTGAGGGGTCTGTAAATATTTTCACAGCCTTCTTTTAGACTCATGCAGTATACAGGTCCTCAATTGAAGGCAGGTGGGTAGTAGATGTTTTTTTCTGCAGTCCTAGTTATCCTCTGAAGTCTGTGTCTGTCCTGCTGGTTTGCAGAACCAAACCAGACAATTATAGAGATGCAGATGATAGACGCAATAATTCCTCTGTAGAACTGTATCAGCAGTTCCTTGGGCAGTTTGAGCTTTCTGAGTTGGTGCAGAAAGAACACTTTTATTAATTATTAATACAACATAATTGTATTAATATTTAGATAAAAAACAACATACAAATAAATCAAAAATTCAGCTTTCATCTAGATGATATTTCATTATTTGAAGAATAAAATACCCAACATCTCTCAGATGGCTTGCATTCTGAATTTTCTCATCTGTGATTGAGACATAGATACCATGTCTTTTTATTTTTAGATTCTAATCCCTCTTAGCCCACATTTTCATACCTTACAGACAAAAATATGTTTTGTGCCATTTGTTCCACTTATTTTCCTATCTTACCAGATTTAAAAAAAAAAATCTGTTTTGCTCCGTTTAGCCAACTACAGGGAGATTCCATTCTTTTATAATCTCATATAATACTTAAATATTATGTAAGTACTTACTGAAAGCATTTAGTCTTCCAATTTGTATAAGTTGACCTGATCGACATCTTTCAGACAAAATATAGTTCTACTGAGCTACAGTTATAAGCTTTCAGAATATAATTAAGAGGAAATTCAGAAATATACCACATGGTGATCAGAAGTAAGTTGTTACAATAAAGTGCATTTGTAAATGCATCTTTTGTGAGAAAATGCATTAAAGATACAGGTGGGTATTTTTAGAATTGCAAATGAATCAAATCAATGACTGAACACATAAGTTTGACTGTTGCATGAATAGGAGGCTAAGTAACTTCTAAATCTATAAATTGCTTCCAATAATGGAGAAAAACCTGTGTCTTATTACTTTGTGTGTTGCTATTATGTAATATTGGGAAGGTCATGTTGTCCTCATATTTTGTTTGTGGATTTCCACTATGGAGAAAGAATGTCAGATGATATAAAATTTGTTTTTTCCCTTAGGGCTATTTTTCATTCTTTTGTATTTTATGCTTAGCTTGTTACAGTTAAATTTAATAGTTTCAAAATGGAAAGGGTAGGGAATTAAAACAGATGTTTTATTTATTTACATTATTTTAAATATATATTTATTAAATTTCCATTCCACTAAAATCAATGGGGAACTCTCAGCAGTTAACTATGATAAGAAACAGCATACCTCATATTAATTAAAACATCCACAGTAAACAATGTTTAAACATCCATATTAACATTAAATTAAATATGAAAAAAATGAAACAGATCAACTGCAACATTCAAACAATAAGCTCAAAAACATCATCCTATTTTCAACAGCTTCACGAATGCAATAAAAAAAATTAAGGGGAGGCTCTCCAACAAGACATGTGATATTATTGAAAAACAGAATCTGTGGGCTTCAGCTACTATTAACAGTTTTTTTTCCAAGGTGTGGGGGGAGGCAGATACTGCTGGAGAATTTGGTTTGACAGGTACCTTGATTTCCAAGCTGTAGGAAAATCTGTAGGAAGATTTATAGATCAAAATTTAATTGTACTTAGAAATCTATGGGAAGAGAATGCAAGAACTGTAAAGCAGGTGTAATATGCTCATAAATGATAAATACCAGTTACCAAATAGGTCACTATATTTTGCACCAACTTGATTTTCTCAGCACTCACCAAAGGCACTCTCATTTAGAATGCAGTGAAATAGTCCAGCTGAGTCATGATGCAGGCATTTGTTATCACTACAAAGTCCTTCTCCTTCAAGTCAAAAATTTGTATACCACCCTAAGCTGGCAAAGAACCTTGTGACCATGGTCAAAATTTGCTCATCCATTAGTAGTCACAGAGATGACCATGGAGAAACTATGGTGTGGCAGTTCCAAACCAAGTTTTAAGTCCAGAAAGTGAAGAAAGTATTAGAAAGAAATTCAAGTTGACTCCTTTTTAACTCCAAGGTTAAAAGGAGAACAGAAGGTTCTCAGAAAGGAAGGAAGGGAAAACGCATGCTTTCAAAATTCAATTACTATAGCTGAAGGCTGAGATTCAGCCAGTTTGGGCCAGTTTGGGTGAACCAGATGTTAAATTTACATCTGGTTCACTGAATCATAAGTTGAACCTACCAGCTGGGCCTGCCCACCACAGCCCTCCCCTCCCAGGCATCTCCACATGGCCCATTTTAGATGCAGGTAAGTTCAGAGTCCTTGCGGAGGCTCTGGGAGGCCAAAAAATGCCCTCACGGAAGTTCCTGAAGTCCAGAAATGGGCCTGTTTCCAGCTTCCAGAGAGCCAGGGCAGACTTTTTTCATCTTCCCAGAGCCAGAGGGAAGCCTCCGGACTCTGGGGAAGGTGAAAAATGGCCCTCCCAGAAGTTCCAGTAGGCCATGCTTACCACGGCCATACCCACCATGGCCATACCCACCCAGCAACTGGGCAGAAAACTGGTTGTTGCAATTTTTGAATCCCACCTGTTATAGCCCATATCAACAAAGTAATGTTCAAGTCATTCTTTAGTCTGTTTCCTAATCTCATATATGCTAAAGGGCTGATATCACATCAGATTCCACCCATGAATGGTTGACAGAAATCTAAATGGTAGCATTGGCAAAATACTGTACGAAACTACCACAGTGCCAAATGGAGATACATGCTCATCCTGCTCCAAAAGGGAGTTGACCATTCTAAGCAGGGCTGCTGGCTGGCAATATGCTTGTGTGATAAGGGAGGGAAAATGCTATTGTTTCACAGCCCTTATCACCTTGATGTCATCTTGAACTTCAGTTTTCAAACATGCTCAATCAGGTTCAATTTTGTTCGACTTCCTCCACACTCTAAGTATCATTTATGATGCTTTATATCTTGGAGTTTTTCAGTAAATCTGGGATCAGCCAATAGAAGCCTTTCAGAAGCAATCATATCAAGAGTCCTTGTCATGTTCTGTCTCCAGAGAAGACACTCACAGAACTATCTGCCAGGTTGCTGGAAAAGCCCTCAAGTGCTTATCAAAATTCATCTGAATCCCCCAGATGTTTCAGTTGTATATTAAGATGTTTGACTGGCTCAAGGATGACTCACCCTTTCATTTCTTCTGAGGTTGATTAAATAAGGACCCATTGTTGGAGGCAATATACTGACTCTGTAAATTGCTTTCAGAGGGCTGTAAAGCACTGTGACCATTGTATGGTAAGTGGTATTGCTATTGCTGTGTCTCATGTGGCAGTTAATTTTGTCTGGACCAGGCAATGATTTAATCATGGCAAAAGTCCAAATATAGTGCCTTCCATATGAAGATCACATCCAAACTGCTCCAAGGCAAAAACGAAGTCCAGTATATGGTCCCTTAGTTGGATCCAGAATTTCATTGATATCATAAAACTAATGATATCAGAATTAGAGTCATCCCAAACCAGAAGTTTTTGCAGCATCGAGCCAGAAAATAGGGCAGCTGATGCAACAATAGGATTCCCAGGTCCACAGTGGTGCATTGGAGAGAATGCAGTACTGCAGGCTACTTCTGCTGATCACCGGCTGCCAGGAGTTTGGCAGTTTGGATCTTACCAGCTCAAGGTTGACTCAGCCTTTCATCCTTACGAGGTCAGTAAAATAAGGACCCAGATTGTTGGGGGCAATATGCTGACACTGAGAGGGCTGTAAAGCACTGTGAAGCAGTATATAAGTCTAAGTGCGACTGCTATTCTTCTAAGAGAAGAATAGCACTTCCATCTCATCTAGCAATATCTAAAACAAAACCATAATCCACTGATTCCCAAAGTGGGCAGTCTGGACTGCCAGTCTGGACCTCAGGGGGCGTGGGATGCCTTAGGGGGGCACTGAGAGTCAAGGGGGCCAGCACGCCAGCAGGGCGGCACTAAGCGAGTGCTAGCTGGGGGCGCTGGAAGTGAGCGGAAGAGCACAATTCAGGGTGAGAAAAAATCGATGCCGCCGTTTTGAGCAAGCTCCGCAGGATCATCCCATTGACTTGCACGCTCTGGTGCAAGGAGCTCTGCCATCTGAATGCCAGCATTGGGAAAGGAGAGCAAAGCCAGAGTGGTTTTGCTCTCCTTTTCAAACATCCTGCCACCGTTTTTGGGGTAGCGCGGGACATTGCTCCAAATGCAGCATTGGAAAAGAGAGCAAAGCCAGAGTGGCTTTGCTCTCCTTTTCAAACATCCCGCCGCCGCCATGTTCCATCCACTGAGCCCCTTGCACCGGAGGCACCTGCCCAAGCAAGTCTAAACAGAGCTGTGCACAAAGTCAATGGGGTGAGCCTGAGGAGGGGAAATAGAGAAGGAAGAAGAGAAGAAAAGGAAAAGAAAGAAAAAAGGGACAAAGAAAGGGGGGATGGAAGGAAGGGACAGAAAGAAAAAGAAATAAAGGAGGGAGGGAGAAGAAAGATAATGAGATATCTGTTTTATTCGGAAAACACGACGAGGTAGACCGGGGTTCCAACAACAAAAGGCTTTATTCACAACTTAGTCAGTTAACAGGAACATTTGGCTGCAGCCGAGGCCAGCCTTTTATACAGGCTTGGCCTGCCTGCTTGTAGCCTATGGCATTTCCTTAAATTTTCCGCCTTTCAGCAGCTCTTTGGATTGTTCCTAGTGAAACCAATTCGCAATCGCTTAGTTTTCTTGGCCAATCAGATTTGTAGATTTGGAGTCACCCATTTACATATAGAACACCCCTCCCCTCTTAGTTCAGTCCTACAGTGGTGACGTAGTCTCGCGGTAGGTGGGGCTTTTCCACTCGACTTGACTTGCGCGGTTCATTCTTAGTGAGGACTTCGACCGTTTCGGATGGGGCTGCTGTGTCTTCCGTCCTTCTCCTGGAACTGTCTGGAAGGGTGAGTCAGCCATTTTACCGCCGCTCTGAGTTGCTTAGGCCGGCGGTTTTGCCGTTCCCTCCCGTTTCCTCCGGGCAGGTCGAGCTGGTCTGGCTGCCCCTTCCGATAGGCTCTTCCCGGCAAGTCTCTTCAAACAGTGAGTCTTTTATTTGCTCTTTTTGATTATATGTTTCATTGGTTTTGGTTTTAAAAAGTTTTCTTTATTTACTTCTCGCCTTTCCCCCCCACCTTGGTTTGGAATTTGTCAGTTTTGTCGGCCGAATGGTTGTATGTCTGTGGTTCTTTCTATAATTCGGGATCGAAGCTGGTCTATGTGCCGCTTCCATTCCCTGCCATCCTCTACTGTTAAACGGTAGGATTTGGGGCCTGTGATTTGGGTGAATCTGTCCTGGTAACCATACCGGGCCCCCGGTGAAGTTTTTCTCATATTACCAATCGCCTATTTCGAATTGTCTAAACCTTGTAGAGGAATCAGGGGGGTTTTCTGGGTAAAATTTGGGTGTAACCTATCAAGTTGTGATCGTAACTTTCGCCCCATAAGTAATTCTGCTTGGGGATTGTTGGTTACGTACTGGGCGTTATGTGCTGGAGTGTGAGCAAATGCGTTTACTTTCTGTTGACATTCTCCGGCGTCCATTCTTTCTAAACCTTCTTTAGTAAACTGACCATTCTCTCAGCCCTGCCGTTCGCAGCTGGGTGGGCCGGCGGTTAGGGCATGTCTTATTGCCTAGGGAGGCTAGGTATTGCTCAAAATGTATGCTAGTTAGCTGTGGCCCATTATCGGAGACAAGAACGTCCGGTAGACCATGGGGTGGCAAAAAGGTTGTCCAGGTTTTTAATTACAGTTTCTGTTGTCGTTGATGGCATAACTTTTACTTCCAGCCAAATTAGAGTAGGCATCAACAACAATCAGAAAGGTATGCCCCTTGGTAAGACCGCGAAGTCAATGTGAATTCTTGACCAAGGTCCCCGAGGAGTTTCCAGTCCTTAATGGGTGCTTCTGGTGGGGACGGTCTAATCCCTGGCATTTGTTGCACAGCCTTACCCAATACTCTATGTCTTTATCGAAACCCGGCCACCACACATAACTTCTGGCAAGGCTTTTCATTCCTTAACCTTCCCGGGTGCCCTTCATGTAACAACCTAAGTACCCTGGGCTGTAATTTTGGTCGGAATGACCACCCGATCACCCCACAACAAACACCCCTTTTGAATCGAAAGTTCAGTCTGTCTGGACTGGAAAGGTTTTAAAGCTTTCAGTTTTTTGGTTCTCCGGCCAGCCTTTACCTACCCAGCTAAGAATGCGGGCAGTCAATGAGTCTTTCGCGGTGGCTCTGCGACATCATAAAGCTGATATGGGTAGATCGGGAAAGTCTCAATTTGTAGTGTTGTCATCGCTTGGTCCGGGTCTTCATCGGTTGCTGGTAAGGGTGCTCTGCTCAAAGCGTCCGCATGGGAAATTTGTTTTCCCTGGGCGATGTGTCAGAGTGTAGGAATAGGCTGCTAGGAACTCTGACCATCTAGTCATTCTTGGGGACAGTATATAGGTGTTGGCTTGTTTCCCGCCAAAATCCCATTAGCGGTGGGTGTGACCGTTATGATTTGAAAAGTCGCCCCGTATAATACCGTTCGGAAACATTTTTACTCCAGCGACTATTGCTAGGGCTTCCCTGTCCAGTTGCTGTAATTTTGCTCGGTTTTGGATAGAGTCCTAGAATAATATGTGACGGGTGGCTTCTCTGCCATCAGGAGAGTTGGTGGCTCAGGATGGCACCTACTCCGTATGGTGAGGCGTCGGCAGGTCACTCTTATGGCAGTGTGTTGCTAAATTGGATGAGAACGTTTGATTGATGTTAGCAAGCTTTTAATATTTTGGAGGCTTTCTTTTCTTTGCAACCCCAAGTCCAATTTCCCTTTTTGTCTAAAAGACGTTGCAACGGTTCTGCTATAGTGGCCTTGTTTGCTCAGGAATACAGTATAGAAATTAATTAGTCCCTAAAAATGCTTGTAGTTCAGTTTTGTTTCTTGTTTCAGGTGCTTCTTTGATTGCTTTAACTTTTTTGTCTTGTGGGTGGATACCCTCTCTGTCTATTGAATAGCCCAGGAATTCGACGCTATTCTTTATTAGGCAGCACTTTTCTCTTTTTACCTTGAGGCCAGATTCCCTAAATTTTGTTAGTACTTCTTTGAGTCTGTTTCTTAATTGAGTCTCATCTCTGGCCAAGATTAGGACGTCGTCGAAATAGGGAACGACTCCTTGTATGCCATTTAGGAGGCGTTCCATCAAACTCTGGAAAATGCCTGGGGCCACGCTTACTCCAAATTGGAGTCGCGTGACATTTGATTGTGCCCTTATGGGTGACTATAGTCTGTGCTTCTGCTGTTTCTGGGGTCCACTGGGAGTTGTTGATTAGGGGCTTGTGCCAAGTCGAGTTCAGCAAAAACTTTGCCCTTTCCCAAGAGAGTGAAGGCAAATGCGGGACTACTGGCACCGGGTATGTCGCTTGGTTGTAAAGCGTGGTTCAGGGTAGCCTTATTAGTCACCACAGATTCTAATGGACCCGTCAGGTTTTATGGGTGTGACAATAGGCGTTTCCCACTTGGCATGGTCCACAGGTTCTAGCACCCCCTGGGCTATTAGTTTGTGTCTAGCTGTTCCTCTATCTTTGCCTTAGTGCAAAGGGAAACTCGCCTGGCTTTTATTCTTCGTGGGCTATTTGGGGTCCAGACCTAAAAGAAATGGGATTTCCCCGATACTTGCCAAGTGAGCTGTCAAAAACATCCTGGAAATTCACGGATGAGGTCGTTCTCCCAGCCGGTTGTAGTCACTCGATCGATCCCGGTCATCCCGATGCCCAATGGCGTTGAACCATTCGATGCCCAGGAGGCTCGGTCTGTCTCAGTCAGACTATAGTCAGCGGCAGCATTTTGACGTGTTTGTTTATAGGCAACCCGAAAATGTCCCATGCCGACTACAGGGGATTTGGTTTCCCTTTGGTAGTCTTGAGGGTTAGAGGTTGCTTTTGTAATTCTTTGGTTTTGATGTCTGGGACTAGCTTTTTTATTGTGTCCCATGATTACCATAGAAAGGAAGGACCCCGAGTCCACTTCCATGTTGCAGGGCTTCCCTTCGATTTTTTACAGTAACTTTAACCTTCTTCCCACTTTCCGTCTTGAGCGCTCTCTATAGTGACAGTTTGGTGTGTATTGGCTCGCTTCTTCTTGTTGCCACTTTCTCTCAGCTCGTTTAGCGTCAGCTTGTATTGGGAATTTCGGCATCTCGTAGGGCTATAGCTTTCTTGTTTCTGCAGACTTTCTCGATATGCCCTCGTTTCTTGCAATGCCTGCAGATAGCGTCAAGAAATCTGCATTCGCTCGGGCATGGTTTTCCTTCGCAGCCAGCGCACTCCCGCCAAGTTCCTTCTTTCGCGCTCTTTTTTGTTCGCAAATAAACGGTGGACCTCGTCGTCTTCTTCGCTCAACTCGATTGCCTCTCCCGACTCTTCATAGTGGGTGGTGGTGTAGGCTGCTTTCTGTCTTTGGCTGGGGTTGTTTCTTCGCTCTTGTGTGTTCATCTTCTTCATTGTGACCGCCGATTTTCTTTCGCGGCTTCGGCAGCCGTTGGCTTCCGCCGGATAGGCTTCGGTTACGTGATGTTGGGCTTGTTGAGTAATTTACTCTGTGCATTTAGAGTCTCTTAGCCCCAACACCATGCGATCCCTCATCGCTTCATTGATGTTTCAGGAAATCACACTCACCCCCTATTTGCCTCAAAGCAGCAACGAAATCTGCGACGGTCTCTCCTTCTCTCTGGTCTCTGCGGTAAAATTCGTGTCGCTTTATTAGATTTGACACCACCGGTGCTTTGAGAATTCTTTGCAATTCTGGCCAGGTTAGTTGTTTATATCTCAGGCTTTGCAAGGGCCTTGCCATCTGAACACTGTTGTGTCCGCCAGTGGGTTAGGAACACAGCTCGCTTGCGTTGCTCTTGGAAATGCCTTCCATTTCATTGCTTTCCAAATTACATTTTGGAAGCGGTCTGCATTATGACTCCCAATCCTCTTCGTTAGGATTGAAGGGTCGGGCGGTGCGTTGTTTCCAGGCATCTTCTGCTGCGTCTGGGCTTTCTTATCACCGCGTGCAGGTTTTCGCGTTCAGGACGATCCCATCCTCGTCGCCAGTGTTTTATTCGGAAAAACACCACGAGGTAGACCGGGTTCCAACAACAAAAGGCTTTATTCACAACTTAGTCAGTAACAGGAACATTTGGCTGCAGCCGAGGCAGCCTTTTTTTATACAGGCTGGCCTGCCTGCTTGTTAGCCTATGGCAGTTGCTTAAATTTGCCACCTTTCAGCCAGCTCTTTGGATGGTTCCTAGTGAACCAATTCCAATGTTTAGGTTTCTTGGCCAATCAGATTTGTAAATTTGGAGTCATCCATTTACATATAGAACAATATCTATTCTAGTCCAATCGCCTGCTCCAGCAGAGTTAGAAGTGTGTGTTTGTTCTCATAATTTTACCAATACATTTTGGTTTTGCCTTCTTCAGAATTGGCACTGTAATACATTGGGGAAAAAGTGATTTTTTTAGGGTGGAGGTCTGGTCCAATGGATCCTGTTTAAAGCCTCAACAAAATGTGAGAGCTTCCTGATAGTCTTGGCCATGTTTCATCCACAAAAACCTTTAATTAATAGAAGCCAAAGATGTTTCAATGCGTTGGCAAAGATGCTGGCAAAGATGTTTCAATGTGGAAAGGGCCTCTTAAACTAGGCTCATTTTTTCATCTGATGTATCAGGTCCCTCTCTCTCTCTCTCTCTCTCTCTCTCTCTCTCTTCTCCCTCCCCTCCCCCCTCCAAGCCCCCCTTTCTTTATCCTTTTTTCTTTTCTTTCCCTTTTCTCTTTCTTTTTCTTCCTTCTCTCTTTTCCTTTTCTCTCTCTGTCTTTCCCTCTCATAGGCTCACCCCATTGATTTGGTTGCACCCTCTGCTTGGCTTGTTTGGGCAGGACCATCCAATGCAGCGGGCTCAATAGGGTGGACATGTAGGGACGGCACCTAGAATGTGGCAGTGCCAGGAACATTTGAAAAGTAGAGCAAAGCACGAGGTTCAGTAATTTTTGTTGTAAAAGGAATCACAAAAGCTTCTGGTTGTTGCACAAAGGAAGGGACACATGTCAAGATGCAATTCATAAAATAAAGAAATACAAATAAAACAAATCAACAAAAATCGGCAAAGCATCTCTGATTAGATTTTATTCATTACTAGAATCTAATCAGAGATGCTTTGCCGATTTTAGTCCAATGACTTCCTCCAGCAGGGTTGGAAGCAGGGGTGGGATTCAAATGGTTTTAAAAACTGGTTATGTGGGCATGGCTTACTTGGTGGGTGTGGCTGGGTGGTCATGTTATTGGCTGGGCATGGCCAATCAATATCACTCACATTGAGGCATGCATCTCCTTGCCTGGCCTCTCATGACTATGGGGATGCTGCAACAGCCATAAGTATGAAAAATGTTCAAAAGTCACTTTTTTTCAGTGCCATTGTAATTTTGAATGGTCACTCCACACAAAGGACCAGCAAAGGGGGGGGGGGACNGCCCAGTAATTTCTTCAAACAACCAATGTGTTGAATGTTAACAACCGCTTTTAGTGAATAGGTGCAAACTGGTAGAATCCCACCCCTGGTTGGAAGGGAGTATATGTATATGTGTGTGTATAGCTGTCAAAACTCCAAAAAACAGATCAAGTAGTTCTGGGGAGGCCAGTCATAAATGAGAACACTTGCTAAGCAACTGACCATTAAGTGAGGACCACTTGTATTTGGTTTGCCAGTCACCAAACCATGCTCACCCAGTCACGTGACCAGCAAGCCATGCCACAAGTCATGTGACCAGCAAGCCACACCCTCAAATTAGGCCACACCCACAGAAATTTGAATCCTACCCCTGGGTGGGGGGCATTGTGGATGAGTTTGTATCACCAAGGGGGCAGTGGACTGAAAAAGTTTAGGAACCACTGCCCTAACCCAAGGCTGTCAAACTCCCAGCCTATGGGCCAGATGCATCACATGCTGCCCACTCCCAGTTTAGTGAAGGGGAGAAAAATCTTGATATGTCATGTGATGCCACTGTGACAATGTAAGTTTGACACCCTTACCTTAATTCTTTCAACTGGGTAATGCTGTCTCATTTGTAAAGACAAAAAAGTATTTCCATGTTGTTGCAATGATGCAGCAGACCATGGGAATCACCACTAAGAGAGATTTTCATCCATCTCTCTCCATGTTTCTAAAGGTTTCAGCTCCAATCCCAGCTGTCTGATGTAATGATGGTTCCCATGTGGGCCAATCTGCAACTTATAGCTCTATTTTTGCTCAATGAAGCAATTCATGTAGTTGCTAAAGGGCCCACCCCTCTCATCAACTGCCTTACTAATAAGCCAGTTCAGCTGAAAACCAGGCTTCTTCAAAGAGTGAAGAATCTATAAAACAAGTGTTCTCCCATGAAATGGACTCATTGGCCCAGTGTGGTTTACACACAATGAACACACACTGAGAGTAGATTGCAAATGTTTATTCTGTGTGGTAGCACGGTGCAAGGGAATATTTTTTTCCAAAATAAGCACAAGCACTTCATGGAATGGGGGGATTCATATGGTTTTGCATACAGTTTTGACATAATTTCAGTTATAATCACAAGATTGCAGAAGCTGCAAATCATTTATACGTCAATAACTTTCAAACTTTAGGATAAAACATGCTTTCCTTTTGAAAGGTTCCTGTGCTATCTTACCAAAACAAGCTGTTGTTTCAACAACAACAAAAAACATTTCCTCCCTGAAGGCATACATGTTGTTGTTCAAATAGTTCTTTCTGACAAAGAGGGAAAGTTCCTTGGCATGGCAAAGTAGAGTGATCTCTGACTGGTTCCTTAAGCCCATGTCACACTGAACCAACGGATGCAAAGAGGATGTAAAACGGACAAAAAAGCTTGCCATCCGTTGAAAAAGCTGATGTACTCACTGCTCCGTTTTGCTTCCTCTCTATCCGATCCAGCATCCATTTATTGACTTTTCATCCGCTCCAAAATTTTTGGTTGTCCCAAAAACTTTTGCGTGGAAAATATATCCAGGTTCGTCGTTCTGCATCCTCTACGGCATCCCGCTACGCATCCGTACGCATCCGCTCATATCCCGCTAGCTCTGCTTACTGCAATCCGCACAACCGATCTGCTCGACCGCAGGGAGGAAGCGAAACGACGCGGAACGGATGCAGATACGGATGCCTAGCGAGCAAACATGGAACAACGCGTTTAAAATGAAAAACGTTCGCATAGGGACCTATCTCGATATTAAGATGTCTACAGATTGCTAGAGGATGCCTAAGATAGCCTAGAGGGATGCCCTAGAGGATCCTAGGAGATGCTAGAGATGCAAAGTCACCTATACTGCCTATAAAAAAGGGGGAGCACTCGTCTGCATCTCACTTTCGATCCATGCAGCCCAGCTGTGCAGACCTCTGCAGCCTTCATCTGACTCTTCCTCTTCCACAGCATCCAGTTTCATGTCCCGTGGATTGTGACAAAGTCCTTTTGGCAGCCACCATCTTCTGCCAAACAGTGCGAAAACATTCTCAGGCTCTGTGGGAACTCTACTACGGGAAGAAAAGGAGGCCCCAAAAAAGTCCGTGGTCCAAGAATGTTTCCGGAAGAGCAGAGGACGGACTGTACAACAAGTATGTGGAGCTCAGGAACGAAGACACCTCATGCATTCCCAGAACTTCATGAGATGCCTCCACCATGTTTGATGAAGTTGTGGATGCAGCTGAACCCAGGCTGACCAAGTAGAGCCACCAACTTCCAGCCCGCCTGACCCTGGGTGAAAAGGTGCACTGACTCTGCGGCCACCTGGCCTCAGGACCACTACAGGAGCATGCAGTATGGCTGGAAGGGTGCCACACAACACCATCAGCATTTGTCAGAGAAGTGGCAGGCCATCATCAAAGAATACCTGGAGGAGCTCCGTCCGTGCCCCTCCACTGAAGAAGCTTGGAAGAAAGTTGCAGACAGTGGTATTAGAAGTACAACTTCCCACACATCTGTTGGAGCCTTATATTGTCAATGCATTCCTGCGTCCACCAAGTCAGGGTCCACTTATTTCAAACTACAATGGTCTTCTTCAGCAATCATCTGCTCTACGCCATGTCAATGTGAACAAGTTCATGTTACATGCGATGGCTTCAGGCAATGGTGTATCTTCTAGATGCCCAGTATAAACAAACGCCAGTCACCTCAAGGAGGGGCTGGAACGCGAACCCATCATGGGCTTCCCAGATCCAGAGCCCCCTGCCGCAACTGACACACCAAGATGTTCCCTACTCTCATGGATAACGCCTTTTCCCCTCAAGAACCTACCTCATGCAAGCCCCCTAACACCTTCCGGAGCCTCACCCGTTGATGATAGAGCATCTTCACTACAGGCTGTCCAGGGCAAGGCATTGGAACAGCCTTTGGCCATTCCTGGCCCCAACAAGTTCCATGTACTTCTCACCACCAATGCAGCCACTCGCCCACAGAGACCTGTGAGCGAGATTCGTGGAATGCTGCTACATCCTGCACACCATATCTTATCGCACCGTAACAGGTTGCAGAACAGGCTGTGGACCGTCAACAAGCAATGGGACATGAAGCCTGGTGAATACATGCAAGGGCGAAACCTGATAGACACTGTTGTATTTGCATAGCTCGCCATACATTGAGCTTCACTTGTATAGTGGAAAATCATATTGTCTATATCTATCCTGATTATTATACTGTATGTGATCTCCTTCTAATCGTTAGCAGTGGAGTGGCAACAGGATGGTAGATGCTTATGATGCTTCCTTCCAGCCTGTCTCATCATCACGGGATGAATTGGCATGTATTGGAGTGGACCTACAATGAACAGTGGCATTTAATAAAGAGTTGTTGTTTTATGTAAATGTGTAAGGATTTAGAATTTTAGTTAATGATTGTTGTATGTGGATATGAGAAAGATGGTGTTGCAAGCTGTGTTAGGTGTGACTGCCAACAGTCCCACTATGCTTGCACTGGAGGTTTATTCTTATCCCACAGCTATTACCCATTCCACAGTATCCCGTGCCCATGCCCACTGCTATCCGTACCATACCCAGTATACTCTACCCATCCCACATCTATTACCATCCAAAGGTATTCCTGCCCATCCAAGCTTATTACCCATCCCAAAGTTCCACTGCCCATCCCAAACAATATTACCCAATCCACAGCATATCAAGATAACTTTATTATATCAAGCTGTAAAAGAAGAAAATGACCCAAGTGTCTTTAAGGCAGAAGATAAGTCAACAGTAGCCACCCAGTCTCTGGCAACTCTCTTGCACTTGGAGGTTTGCCCAGTCAAGGTTTTGTTTGATATTTTTTTGTCCGTGCTGTGAGGGTGTCTGATTGCTTTTGTGATTTTTTTTGTCTTGGTCTGGGTCTCCATGGAGGTTGGCCGTATCGAGGACAGGGGTTGACAATTGGTGTGGAGGATGCTCTCAGAGATGGCTGGCTGCAGTCCTTGATGTTGGAAGCCCCTCCTCCAGGAACATGGGTGTCAGTCCCAATACCGATGACACAAGATGTTCTGAGGCCGGGGCTTGCCTGTGGGTGGAGAAGGAGCAAGTGTAGTGGGCGATGTCTGGTCTGCAAGCGAGGCGAGGTGAGGCCGTGGGTGGCATCTGGGGCAATTGGTGGCATCTGGGGCAATTGGTGGCCATCTGTGGCGTCGGTGGCAATCGGTGGCACTGGTGGTGTACGATGAACCTGTGCCTGGAACGGGAAGGGCTACCTTGCTGCTGGAGCCCTGGTAAGCTGTAGCCTTTGTAGGTGAGGGCCTGTGGATAGCCTTGGAAGGGCAGTGACATCAACCTGGGTTGGAGGACAGGCCTGGACTGGGTGGGAGCAGGTTCAAAGCTGCGTCCTGGAGGGTGTGAGAAGACCGTGATCCTCTCTTTATTCACTGGTACTGTGAATTCGGACATGTTTCATAGAGGGGTCTGGTTGATGTAGGTGAGGAAGTGCTACGGTTGGAGGATCGGACCTCGGTGTCTAACCAGTGAGTAAGAGGAGATCTACGCTGCTTCTGAATGGTGGTCCTGATCTCCAGCAGGACAGTGTGACTCTGGCCTCCGTCTGCCCTCTCTGCCGCTTTCTTGGAGGTGGAGCTGGGGTGGATGTGGGTTGTTTTCTGGTGGAAGTGCCCTCTCCTTGCTCCGCATCTGCGTCATGGGGGTCCACCCACGCGCCCGCCATGGGGGTGCAGCTGTCGGGGTGTTTTCTCCATCATGGCACGCTCCACAGATACCTGCCCTGAAATAGAGCCTGAATCTTTGCCAGAAGAGGACTGGCTCTCAAGCCAGGTGCGAGAGAGAGGGTTGTGAGCAGCTTTGCTTCTCAGTTGGCGTTTTTATCTCACTACTCCAAGAGCTGTCACTTGGCCATCACGGTAGGTTCTCTCTGTCCATCAGCTTGGACTCGTGGCCTGGCCAGATTCTTGAGGTGCATGCTTTCCCGTTACCAGGTGTGCATTTGTGCTTCCACCAGCTTGAGGAGACCCCGAAGTTGTATGCCCAGTGCCTCTCCTGCTTCTCTCTCCAAGTCTAGCCTGCTTACTTTGGTGGTCTCAAAAGAGCCTTTCCTTCCTCCATGAGGTAACTCGTTTTCTCCTTCAGCCATCTTCATGCATCCTCATCTCTATGTTCCTCTTTCAATGGGCGTATTTGGCCTCCTCTCTTCCGTTCACGTGTATGCCTCTTCTCCTCTGGCTTTGGTTCTATTTCCTGGGCCCTCATCAGAGGGGCTTCGAGTTGTAGAGGCTGCCCTCCTCACACACACCACCACCAGCAGCACCAACAGGAGTTGCTGCTATACCAGCAGTAGCAGCAGCAGGACCAGCAGCAGCACGCAGCAGCAGCCAGCAGCAGCAGCAGCCACCAGCAGAGCAGCAGCAGCAGCAGGACGCAGCAGGAACGAAGGAGCAGCACCAGCAGAGTAAGCACCAGCAGCACAGCAGGACCAGCAGCACCAAGGAGCAACAGCAAGACCCAGCAGGACCAGCACGACCCAAAAGAAAGGACGCAGCAGGAACCAGGAGAGTGCCAGCAGAGTAAGCACCAGCAGAAGCACCAGCACCAGAAGCAGCACCAGCAGAGGTAAGACCAGCAAGAAGCCGCAGCACTAGGAGCAGCAACCAGTAGAGTAACACCAAGCAGAAAGCTCCCAGCACCAGAAGAGTCAGCCCCCAGCAACTGAAGCCCCAGCAGATGCAAAGTCAGGGCCAGGCTGGGATGGTGGCGCCTGAAACCCTCTTGCCAGGGCTGGCAAGCAGATGGCAAGAGGCTTTCTCTTCTTCCCACATGGTTTTTGGCTTGCTGGCTTGCCTGGCTGGCTGGCCTGCTGGCTGGACACTGTGTCTTGGCAGCAGGTCTTCTCTGATGGTGACCTGCTTGTGAAGCTCTTCCCTTTATGTCCGCGGGCTGATGTAATGCCATCCTCCGCTTCATGCGCAGGTGAACCCTCTGCATCCCACTAGGCATCTGCCTAGGCTTCCGCCTCTGCATCCGCTTCATCCCACTCGCATCCGTTCTGCATCCATTCTCTTCCAACTGCCGCATCCACTTTGCTGTGCTCCCCCGGAAGCCCTGCGGATGTGCCATCTGTCCCATCCGCTTCCATCCACTATGCTTCCATGGAGCATCAGTTTTCCATCAATGGCTACGTCCTCCACGTCCGTTCCTTTCCATTGTTTTCTGCTCTGTTAATGAAATTCATAGGGGCACTTTTGAGAGTGGTATCAACAGATGGAACATTTTCTCATCCGCTGTGTCCTTTTACACAAAACGTTTTGCATCACGCGGCCATAGTGACAGGCCCCTTTAACAAACAAGAGCAAACAATAGATACAAACTCAGGTTAACTGTCACCAATCTTGATTGCAGGAAATATGGCTTCACTATACAGAGTGGTTCCAATGTCTTTGAATATTCCTACCCTGACTCTGTAGTTCTTCCCCAAACCCCAAAAACTTTAACCTTTAACCTTAAACTGTCTACTATTGACCTCACCCCTTTCCTAAGAGGTCTGTAGGGGGCGTGCATAAGTGCACCAATGTACCTACTGTCCCTGTCTTATTGTTTCTTTTATTTTTCTTATATGTACTCATTTCATGTATTCATAACTATGTTTATTCTTATACCTATTATCTTGTAAGTGATTGACAAATCAAACAAACAAACAAACAAACAAACAAACAAATAAATAAATAAATACATAATATTCTCAACTTACCTGAGGGCCATATGTTAGATCAATAGTCCCCAACCTTTCTGTCTTGGTGGATCAGCAGTGGTAGTGGCAGCAATTGGTTATAGGAGATGGTTTCAAGTGTACATTGGCTGCTTGCGCAAATGGAGCTTTACATGCTCACCTGACACTTGTGCAGCCTGGTTCCCAATAGGCCGGAGAGCAGTACTAGTCCACAGACCAGGAGTTGGGGACCCTTGTACAAGAGAGAAATTGTTGCATGATCTGAGGATAGAGGTTAACATTCATTTGGGAACCACCACACCTCTTCTTTCTGAGCTGAATCACATCAATATCTGTTCACCAAAAGATTGCACTCATTCTTTAGGTGTAGTTATACAACGTAAAAATAAAAATAAAAAATTACCTTCCAGTCAAGTTTGATTCCTGGTGATGATATCTACAAAAGCTTCTGGCAATTGCCAAGCTATTTTCCAGTCTAGATTGCAACCCTGAAATTTATGGATGGTTCCCTTTCAAATATTAACTAAAACAAACCTAAGTTTTTAATGAATTTTTAATGTTCAGAAAGCTACTTTGATTTGCTGAAATTAGGAGAACCTTATGGAAGACACTAAAGTTAACATCACAGCCTTCTATGACATCCAAAAAACCATTATCAACAATCTTTTCTGACTGTCAAAAAATTCTTATCCCCTATTTTCAGTGCCTAAACTGAGTTATTTTAATCTCATTAACTCTGCCTTTGCAATAAAGCATGACAAAGTTATGATGAAATGTCTGAAGTTCTTTCTGTTATATATGTATAATTGGCTTGCCGAAGCCATTGTCCTATGTTATAGATTGTTAGCCACCATGATTTAGAGTCAACTTGATTGCTATGCACCCTTTTGCCAACTTGTTCTCTGTTGCTTTTTCTCAGGCTTTGTGCGAGATAGAGTTTTAGTTGCTAGGTAACACATTTTTTTCTGGTTTCCATAGTGCACCCTTTAGAAGAAGACAGACCAAACAGAGACAGATTCTCCCCTAGTTGTTGAATGACTCCATAGAGACAAATAAATTTTATTCCAGAATTGAGTTGTGATTTTCTACACAATTCTTTTATTGAACAATAAATGCATAACTGTTAGTGGTTCCATATCTCCCCCTGAGGTTACACTGTTCTGTTTTCCCAATTGACTTTTTCTTCCTTCTCACATGTCATTTAGGAGAGAAAAACAGAAAAAAATGTAGCTCTAATACAATCTATCTAGCATCAGAGTGTAGCAGGATCCTAAAGAATCCAAGAATATCTCTTTATAAAGTGTATTTGTCTCCATATATATACACATATAATAAACCCAGCAGTAGGAAACCTGGACTTCTGCTGCTGATTTGGTTTCAGCTCCCAGTAGTCTCAGGAATGGTAATGAACTCTAAATTACTGCTTATGCTTACATATATATATTTATGTGATATAATAGAAGGAAAACATGCCTGAATAGATGTTGTGACAGTAGGATTCCTTTCAGGTCTTTCCCATGACTTTTTTTTTTTACATCAGTGTAGTCTACTCAAGGTTATCATTAAAAAAAATGATACCTAAAATAAAACAGCAGATATTTTACTTGAGGCAGAATGTCCCCAAACTACCACTTGCCATCCTGATAAAAGATACCTAAATCAATATTAAGAAACCATTCTTCAAATATGTTCTTATTTTCTTTGGGGGATGTCAAGAAGTTTATGAAATGTCCTGCAGTTGAAAAGAGCTATTTTGGGCTAAGGCTTTTTCCTTCAATGGTTGTGAGTTTTGTATTCTTGCCTGAGTGAAGAATAGATGTGGTCCAGGCTTGATTTGTTGAGTTGTTGTTGTCTTCTGGACTTGTTTTTCTTCTTGAAAACTAGGTAACATTATTGTGCTCAAGTTTCTTGCCAGTGATATCCTGCTAATATTAAATTTGAAAGTTGAAAACAGATTATATTTAGTTGCCATTTTCATGCAAGACTTGCAGTTATGTTCATCCAAGCACTTATACCAATCTTAGTATAAAGGCCCTGTCACACTGGCCGACGGATGCAAAACATTTGTGAAAAGGACACAGCGGACGAGAAAAATGTTCCATCCGTTGTTATCCACTCCCAAAAGGGGCAAAAATTTGCATAACCA
>BHFT01032260.1:0-12210 GCA_004320025.1 Laticauda laticaudata
GAAGAAAAAACACACCAACCGCTACCTCAACGCCCAATCCCACCACCACCCAGCACAGATAAATTCCATGGCCAAAATTATGTGTAAACATGGTACTGAACTTCTCAGGAATCCCAAACATTCTGTTGGGTGAGGACATAAGTTAGAACATATCTACAAAAGACTCACTGCTGCCAGCTACCTTATAGAGGTAGAAACACCCAGTTATTGGAAATCTTTCTCTGTCTTTTCCAGTGCCATGCTCTCTGTCTGCAGTGTAGATGATTTTTTTTTACAAAAATCCATTGGCTGAAAGGCTTTGACTCTGTACTTCTGGAAAAGTGAAGATATTTTTTCTATGTTCCTTTTACAGACAAATGCAAATCAGATCTATCTGACCTTTAGTAGGTTGATTTGATTTGATTTCTTGGGTGCTCAAATTCAACCTATGCCCAGATATTGTTCATAGACCAACTGCCTTTTATCACAATGCTTGCAATTAAGTTTTGTGCAACAGCATGGCAGATTCATCAGATTCTGATGGGCCAGTTTTCTGCTAGCCAAACCACATTTTATGTAACTATATTTTTTCAAGAAATTCTCTGTATTGAATACTTTTTGTAATTTTACATGTTATTATATTTGATATTAATTTTATTTTTATATTATAATTTCATATAGGCTGCATCCTGAACATCACTCACATACTAATCAGTTTTATACATGTATTTAACTTTGTCTTAAAGTTTATATTATTTACCATCAATTTATATAGAATTATGTATTATAGAGCAGTCTACTTGTACTGGTCTATAGCTATAATAAACTTAAAAAAAATGAATAAATTTTAAGTAACTGGATTTCATGCTATCGTTCCATGGGAAGTGATGGATTCATATCAAGAAATTGCTCCAAATACTCAACAATCAACAATAATCCTCCTCGTTCATTCTTTTTTTTTCTAGAGATACCCTGTATATACCAATTGCTTTGAAACATTTGAAACCTCAACATTGATACAATTCCTATATGGAACTCATTAAATCCAAATATTAATTATAGAAAACTAAGGATTGATTCAGAAGATTCCTTGGGAAACTGAAGGAGACAGAGAAATTTGCTCTGTGTTTGGAGCTGGGCCCAAACTCTGAGATGAGACAACAAGAACCAATTGAGTCCAATCCTTTATTTTATTCATTAATAGAATCATGGCAAACTGTAACTTTTTACCAGCTAGATCTATCATGAGAGATTCTAGAATGTGGCTACCCTGAACTTCTTTCCCCCTCCCTCATGCAACTCAATATTGTGCAGTCTTTTAATTCAGGTATCTTGTTAAGAAAGCTCTGTGTTTTCAAGTCTCCTCCAATGCTCCTGCAAGTGTACATTCTATCATACAGGGCTTATGAACATTGAAATGAAGGGATAGCTATGTGTGTTCAGATAGCTTTTCACCATCAGTACACCTTATCCAATAGACAAATATCATTTTTCTTGAAAACACCAATTAAAAGACAAATAACAAGAAATGGGATTTTCGAGTGAGATGCTGATAGTCATAGGTTTTTCAGCATACAGAATTACAATCATAATTTGATTAGATATCACTTAGAGCCAACTGATTGCAATAAATTACATTTTATTGTAATGTATTGTAAATACACCTCAGCCAATTTATATTTCAGCCAACTTAGAAACAACAACTTTCAGAGGACATTCTGCTTTTGTAGGTTAATATCTTACTATTAACAGACTAAGAATGTAAATGCCACAAAATTCCACATGCTGAAAAGCTCTGACCTTGTAAAGTCAGGAGTATTGAATAATGGATTCATAGTTCACTTTATTATACTTTTTATTGTGGTATTGGTGATGAGCTACTAAGAATTCTTAGCCCACTTCCAAGTTGAATAGAATTATTCCTTCATTTAGCAAATAAAGACCTCAAATAATTCTTGCTGTTGCAGTTGTATTTGAAGTTTTTTTTTTGGAATGTTGAGCTTCTGAAAGAGTGGACAATCTTATCCATTGTAAACTAAAATGTAAAAAACAAGAAAAAAAAGTCAAGGAAATGATTGGTCCACTAATGGGACAATGTGGCAATAAACAACAGAGAGAAAGCAGAACTATTTAACTCAATTTTTTTTGCAACTGTTTTCACAGAAAGGGGAAAAAACAGTCCAACCTATCAAAAACAGTACCATAAAAACAGACTAGGGCAGGGGTCACCAACCTTTTGGACCTCAGAGACCACCAAACTCATAATTTTAAATCCCGCGGACCAGAGACCCTGGGAAAATTCCAAAAAAAATATACAGGAAAATTTCCCACTCTTTCTTTCTTTTCCTCAAACTCCACCAGAAATAAGTCTTTGTGAGACTTGTCACACCAGTGCAGAATCTTGGAGCAGGATGCCTTGAAGGGCCACAAAGACTCTTTTCTGGAAGAGTTGGGAGAGAGAAAGAAAGACCTTTGCTGATTTCCTTGTGTGCATCCAAAAGCAGAAGAAGAAAGAAGCAGAAAGAAGTAGCTCAGTAGCCAGGCCAGGCCCATGGGGCAAGTAGGGCAAGTTTCCCCCTCTGCCTTGTTTGTAATGTTTGTAATGCAAGAGATGCAAGCCTTGTTTTCCTGCAGGCCACATGTTCAGCCTTGTGTTCCCACGCAACCTGGATTAATTGCTTTGGGGGGGTGCTTTGGGGGGTGACATTTCTCTGTGGACCACCAAAAGTTTCTTGTGGACCACCAGTGGTCCCCAGACCACTGGTGGCAACCATTGAACTAGGAAAATTCATTAAATTTGCAGGTGACACTAAGCTGTCAGGAATAGCCAACATACCAGAAGATAGGCTTAAGATTCAGAAGGATCTTGACAGACTTAAATTGTACCTTACTCAATAGTAGTAACTGAGAGAAAGATCTTGGAGTCCTAGTGGACAATAACTTAAATATGAGCCAGCAGTGTGCTACAGCTGCCAAAAAAGCCAACACAGTTCTAGGCTGCATCAACAGAGGGATAGAATCAAATTCATGTGAAATGTTAATACCACTTTATAATGCCTTGGTAAGACCACACTTGGAATACTGCATCCTGTTTTGGTCACCATGATATATTTAAAAATGTTGAGATTCTAGAAAGAGTGCAGAGAAGGAGGCTAAAACATACAGTGAAAAAATGCAGGAATAGGTATGTCTAGTTTAATGGAAAGAAAGACTAGGGTTGATATAATAGCAATGTTCCAATATTGAAGGTGCTGCCACAAGGAAGAAGAGGTCAACCTGTTATCCAAAGCACCTGAAGGCAGGACAAGAAACAATAGATGGGAACTAATCAAAGACAGAAGCAACCTAGAACTACGGAGAAATTTCCTGACAGAACAATTAACCAGTGGAACAACTTGCTTCCAGAAGTTGTGAATTCTCCAACATTAGAAGTTTTTAAGAAGAGATTGGATAGTCTGAAATGGTATAGGCTTTCCTGCCAAAGCAGGGGGTTGGACTTGAAGATCTCCCAAGTCACTTCCAACTGTGCTTTTCTATTCTTTTCTATTCTATTCTATTCTATTCTATTCTATTCTATACTACACTGTACACTACACTATACTATATTATACTATACTAAAATGTAACCAAGAGTAACTGAAATCATATTAATTTTATCAAGTCTAATGTAAATATGACTACATTCAAGCCATTCAACTAAACATAGAAGTTCTGTCTAGTTGCATAAATATTATGGTTGAATCCATCCAATTTTAGAAGGAGTGGTTGAAGATAGTTCTTTTCAATTGAATAAAATAAATCCTTTATTCTGATTCTGCAAGAAATTTTGGTGACCTCCTTCCTTCCATAAATGTATTTTAAGATGCAAAACAAAAGCCATATTATTGTTCAATATATTTAACAAAATAAGAGTAGTCAAATATATAAAGGAAATCACATTTATTGTAGCAAGTTGTTTAAGGAAATATGACTTGTCCCAGAACTTGTATGATAGAACTTCCCATTTGATATCACCTAGAATAAATTCAATCAAAACTTGATCATTATACCAGTTTTATAGGTACAATGTATAATCTTTGGCCATTGTAGTGTCAAAAAGGTGGCACCTCATTTCACTGTTTATGGCTTAATATGACTCATGATTGGTTTATTGAGACTATCTAGGCCTAATTAAGCTATCAATGAAATGACAAAGGGGAAGATGTCTAATTATCATAGAATATAAGTGCCTACCTATACTTCATGGTAGAAAACCACAGAGCTCCTGCTTATTAAGTATATAAAGTGCATCAAAATCAATAGTTCAACATGGCAGGGCACAATCATTCTTCTTTTTTAATGCCATTACAACTATGTTCATATCAATTCACCTTTGACAAAAAGTTAATGTTCATAGTTTATTTCCCATTTAAGTATTATAGCAGTTGAGTTTAGAGAGCAATATGCTAATATGTTTATACAAACCAAAGTGTATGGACTAAAGCATGCATCTGGAGTGAAAAGAGGGGAAAAGCAGCATTATGTTTATGACCAAATTATTTTGTCCCTTCTTGTGGTATCTCCTTGGTTTCTCAAAGCAAAATGTGTAGTGGAGAACTTATTCCTTTTTTTAATTTTAAAATTTTCTGGTCTGTTCAAAAGATACAATCATATAGATTTCCATATACACTTCTCCCCTGCTCTTGTTTCATTGTATCTTAGGATACACAGCAAAGGACCTTTCACACACACACACACACACACACACACACTTATATATCACCCTCTTTAGAAATACAATATTCAGGGGAAATTCTGAACAGGTATGCTGTATTTTAGACAGCAGATGGGAAAAACAGTTTTTGTTTCCTAAATAAAACAACTTGAAAGCTTTACTTTATTTTGTTGTTAACCCAGAGTAAGAGTGCTTCTAATGGAAATAATTAGTAATACATCCAGTAATTTTGAGACCCTTTTGCAATTTTTTAAATGCTTCCTTAATTACTTTTATACATGCACTTTTAAAACTGGTTCTTAGAAGAGGGTCATGGCCTAATAATTACTGGCATGTAGTTATTATGCTGCATCCCATTCTTAAAGTAATTATTTTTCAACCAGAACATATAACATAACAATAATTAGTTATACGCAGGAAAAATTATCTTGAGAATCTGGAGTTGAAGTGAAATACTGTATTCTAAGTGATGCATGGAGAAACAGTGAGTTGCAGACCAAATGAATGAATGAATGAATGAATGAATGAATGAATGAATGAACAAACGAATAACAGCTGTCCAGAGAGTGTTTCAACAGTGCCAGCAATCATCATTCGTAATGGTAGACTCTTGTCTCCAGTCCCTGCTTGTTTCTTGCTTTCCAAACCGACTACTTCATTTGGAAATGAATGAATGAATGAATGAATGAATGAATGAATGAATGAACAAGGATTTGTTCATTTGGATTTTTTTAAAAGTAGATTTAAAAAAAACCCAGAAAAATATAAAAATACAAGGAAGAAAGAAGGTATTAAAATATCATAGGGATTGTGGATAACTTAATTGGAAATACTTGAATATATTATATCATTTCAAAATATTTTTAAAAATGCTCTCATGCTCTAGACCAAACATGAATATCCCAAACCATGGTCAACACAGTATAAATCACCAAACAAAAGTATATATTACAACAAATTAAATTCATGTTATTGCTTTAATGTAGATGTCTTGGGAAAATTGAAATTTGGACTTTATACATAGACAAACCCAAAGTGTTGGATGCAATTCAAATTCATGTCTTCAATTGTAATGAAAACATAGTTTCCATTTTGAATTGTATACTGTATTAGCAATCACATTAGCACTTAAATCTATATACTGCTTCACAATCAGTGGTGGGATTCAATTTTTTTTACTACGGGTTCTGTGGGCCTGGCTTGGTGGGCATGGCAGGTGAAGGATACTGTAAAATCTCCAGTCAGATTTGTCGGTTCTCTGAACTAGTCAAAATTTCCTCTACCGGTTCTCCAGAACTGGTCAGAACCTGCTGAATACCACCCCTGCTCACAATGCTTTACAGCCCTCTCTCCACAGTTTACAGAGTCAGCATATTGCCCCCAACAATCTGGGTCCTTATTTTACCCACCTCAGAAAGATGGAAGGCTGAGTCAATCTGGAGCCAGTCAGGATTGAACTGCCAACCTGCTGACAGTTGGCAGACAGGAGATTTAGCCTGCAATACTGCACCACCACAGCTTCAGTACTGCACCACCACAGCTCAAATACTGTATCAGATTCACATTTATAAAATAATGGTGCCTTTATATTTCCTTTGCAATATAAAGTTATTCTAATCATCAAAGTATATGGTTTCACCAGGCTTTTCCTTACTAAAGGAATCTTTCATCCTTCTTAAGTAAAGAGAAATCATATCTGTATGAAATTTCCTATCCCTATTGATGATCCTTATTCTGTCTTTACTGTGTCTGTTCCAATTCACTATCAAATGGTGCTATTGTCTGAATACATTGTGAGGTAGGCAAAAGAACTAACTTACAACAATTACCACAATTGGACCAAATTCTGACAGGTAAGGAAGAAAAATTTATAACAAGATTATATATTTATTTATCAGAAGCAGAACTGGAAGAAGAGATAGTGAAGGGAACAATGATAGTTTGGTCAAGGAACATAGGTCACAATATAAAATTAGAGGATTGGGAAAAACTTACAAATTAACATTGTCAACAGCATATAAAGAAAATCACTATAAAATATTCTATAGATGGCATTTAGCAACATAGATGGAACATTTTTTCACATGTGATGGCATCGCAAAAAACTAGAAAATATTGGATGATGACACAAAGGTGGTTACAAGAGATTACAGAACACCAAATATAATTTAAACCTGAAATATTTTTATTGGAAATAATTAAAGGGAAAGTTAGCAAACAAATTCAAAACATCATATTATACATAATAACGGCAGCAAGGAAGTTTTTGCACAGGGCTGGAAAACAGAAAAGATACCATCCAAAGAGAAGTTGATACAAAAAATATTGGACTATGCTGAGATGGCAGGGTTACAGAAGAATTAAAAGGCAAGGGCGAATCAGAATATTATGTGGTTTGGGATAGATGACATAAATGGGTAGAACACAGAAATAATAATTAATGTATTGGGATAAATGTAAATATATGTATTATTGATGACACAATATTGTTAACAATGTAAATAGAGTTGTGCAAAATTTAAAATAAATAAATAAATAAGTAAAAGAACTAACTTATTTCACCATATTTCCTGTCTCAATAATTATCTTGTCATCATCTAATGGGGAAAATGTTCCAAAGTTAAAAAGGAGACCAATCTGATTGTCCACCATTCCAGATCCTCTTTATGTAATATTTTGCTTGAATAAAGTTAAAAAACATAGCAACAGATTGAACTGACAGATGAAGCTCAGTCTTCAATACATTTATTAAAGATTTATTTCCCTTCCTTGACTTTTTATATAGAAGCAAAAAATGGAAACTTCCTTTTTGTTGTTTGAGAGGCAAGGGGTGGGTTTGAGAGGCAAGGGGGGTTGCATTTCCCATCATTCCATATTCTTAGCCTTGTCCTGAATTTTGTAAGGGCTATAATGTTAAAAAAAAACATGTAGTATTACTGACTGAGTAGGCTAGAATTTTTGTGCAATTGTGTAAAAATGCCACTTTAATTTACTGGCAGACAATTACTTCCACATTGAATGGAAAGGGTAAATTTGTGCTTTTAGTAGGAAACTATTTGTGTGAAAGTGAAACAAAACTATGAGAGGCATTCAAAGGGAATAAAACTAATAGCACAGCAATTCAAATCCAAGGACCACCAGCAAAATGTCTCTGATCCCACACACCACTTACCTCACCTTAGCTTTAATGGATGGGGGGAAATTGTTGGAGAATGAAGTGCTTTATATTAACATACGAGTGCTCCTGAAACAGAAAGTCTAGCCTCAACAATGATTTATAACTATATCACAAGAGAGAGAGATTTAGAAGAAATGGTTTCTATGGATAAGCAAAACCTAGCATTTAGTGAGCTGAATCTTATCAGGAGGAAAATCAAAGTGGATGTGCTCAATATATGTCTGGGACTAATGGCAGGCGAAATTGACCTCAGTTGACAATCACTTGAAGAAAGAGTTGACAGAGTGATTGACAAAGAGGTGGCACAAAAGAAATCCTTAACTCTGTCTATATCAGGACCAGCACCCTGGGATCTGCATATCCAACAGGTTTTATATAAGTTATGGATGTGACTAGGTAGTTGACTTAAGGGGAAAATTTTAGTTTAACATTGAAGCATTACAAATGCCTTATGAGAGGGGCAGGAAATGAAGACAATATTTCCTACCATCAGTTAGAAGAGAAGAGGATATTCTCTTCTAACTGGTATCCGGAAGAAGACTGCAGTGGTGGTGCAGTGGGTAGAATGCAGTATAGCAGGCTAATTCTGCTGACTGCCAGCAGTTCAGTTCTCACCAACTCAAGGTTGACTCATCCTTCCATCTTTCCAAGGTCAGTAAAATGAAGACTCAGATGGTTGGGGGCAATATGCTGACTCTGTAAACCGCTTAGAGAGGGCTATAAAGCACTGTAAAATGGCATATAAGTCTAAATGCTATTATTACCTTCATGTATCAACTGCAGCATTGGGATAAGTGATAGGAATATTTGGGAATAGATCAGCTTTTGGATTAAGTATATCTCAACTTAGCTTTTTTCAGACATGTTCATAAAACAAAAAAACAAAAAAACAAAAACCTCCTATCCTCTTTCACTGAGAGAACTGATAGCAGCTGCTTGGACACAAAATTAAAGCACTTGGAACAGGAATTAAAAATCTTCCTAGTTGTTTCTAGACTGCAACTTTTCAGGAATGTTAAATGGCCCTAGTGAGTTCTGTTGAACAAATAAAAGAAACTGAAACACTGAAAACCATTTGATCAGGAAAATGAGATAATTTTTCACCTGCTCTCAGGTTCCTAAACCTTTTGTTGACTACAACAACAAACCGAATCCTTATTTGTATGGACAGCATCTCAAAATGCAAAATGCTGTATTTGGAGTCCATAACATACATGATATTCATTGAGAGAAAAAGGTTTTATTTCCATTTCTGTTAAAAAAAACTTATGCAAATTATAACCCAAGGCATCCTCTTATAGTTTTAAGAATACAGATAGCAATAACAATTTGAAAGTGATATTTCAAGCTCAACATAGTAATGACCCCCTCTATTATTTAAAGATTTAATTTGGCTAATGTCTTAACTAGACATACATTAGGGGCTATATGTATTCATCATTTATTTTGACGTTACCTGTCAGAAATAGGAGCCCAATGAAATTCTATTAGCAATATTTAATTGAAGTGGCTTTATAAAAAATTCCAAATAGAGTGCTTGAGAAAAAAATAATAATTTAGTGATGAAATTTGCAATTTGATCTGAAGGATATATTTAGCCCACCACAAAAATAAAGCCATGATTAGAAATAATTAGAAAATATTACTGGAAATATTTAAATAAAGTAAATTATTCAATAGAATGCAGTCTAGAAGTGTTCTCAACTCATAAAAAATCAGTGGTTCTTGATGTTGTTAACATTTCTCATTTTCTTGGAAACAAGGCTTGAACATTTTGGGGTTTTCTAACAAATACTTACTCTGTTAAATGCAACTAACCCAGAAACACTTGATGATTCCCTATAATTTCCAAGGTCTGCCTCTTGATTTCTTTGTTCTGTTCCAGCCTGCGTGTACTTCATCCAACTGTTTCCAACTTCAAATCTCTAACTTCGCTTACGCTCACTGCCTACATTTATTTTAGAGATAATACATCTTGACCGAATGTGTGCCTGGTCCTACTTTTGGAGCCTCTAGAATTCCCTAAATTCATAAAAACAAATTTGAGTAACATACTTTTATTTTCAAAAAATGAAATAATAGGAACAATGAAGCATCATTACATTATTTTTTTTAAGTCCCCCACAGCTCTTTCCCTTTAGCATTGTGGCTGCATCATTGTCATATCCAGTCATCCAGAGTCAACTTTAATGAACATCTAATAAATCATCAAGTTCACTTATGATGTGTAGTTGCAATGTAATTTGCCGCAATTTTAATTTCCTTTCCAGATTTCATGCATAACAAAGCCCAGATGGTCATACTAATGCAGACTTTTTGCAGAATCACATCAGACCCCAAAGCAAAGAGCTACTCTCTTTGCCTGATCTGGTTTGTTTATTTATTTATTTCAACTTATATGGCCATCCATCTCAAATTCATGACTCTGTGCAGCCAACAACAGTTAAAACATCATAAAACACTTAAAAATGAGAGCAACACAGAGATAATCAACAACTGAAGTAAAAAAGCAGAACTAATAACAAGGAATCAATCTGTCCATTGCACAGGCAATGCCATATATCTTGATCCCTGAACTTGTTGACAAAATATGTCACCAGGGCCTTATTAAAGTCTAGCAGATTAAGAGCCAATCAAATCTCCGAAGACTTGTTCAAAAGGGCAGGCACCACAACACAATAGGCACTCTTCCTGGGGCCTGCTAGATAGCACTTTCAACTACATGAGATTTAGACAGTCCTATCAGGTAGACCAGCCTGAGAATTCAATACCATAGATCAGAACTACTTTTATTATAATAGCAATAGTAACAGAATCTTGCAAGTTTGATATGCTTTTCCCTTCCATTGTTTAAACTAGAAATAAGTTTGACTGACATATTTTCTCAAATTAATTTCTGATCTGGGCTGAATCTCCCCGTATCTAACTATTTCTTTCATTTTTTCCTTCAAAGATATTTCCTATGTTTTCGATAGACCTGAAGTGTTCCTCTCCTGCTGGACCTCATGGATAGGTAGAGATAATCAAGTGCTGTTTTCATAATAATGTGGACTGCTTAATGGGTCACCACCAGCAGTCAATGCAACTCGCAAAGTAGAATAACATATACTAATTAAGAAGCACACATAACTACTTATACCACTGCTACAACTTCCAAGATGTTCTTTAATTGCAGCCTCAGATAAAGTTCATTGTTGTAGTCTATTGGGGAGGGGGTAACTAAGACATGAGTAACTAGGAGCAGAGTCTCCCAGAGCAGGAATGAATGTAATTGATGAACAACAAATTGTGGTGTGAGGCAACCCTGGACATGGCTACTACCCATTCCTTGAAGAGGATCCATTAGTTCAAGAAGAATCCCAACTTTGATACTGGTTTTATATGGGATAGTGAAATACACCCCACCCTGCAAAGCAAAATGTAAAGTCTCCAGAACCATCAGGCCCTAATATTCAAAGTGTCTCAGTTTTGCTCAGATTTGTTATTTCCATCCAAATCCTCACAGTGCCAGACATCAAATCAGAATCCACATGGCATCACTTGTGGGGAGGAGAACAGAAGTTCAGATGAAGACTATCAGCTTATAGCTTATTATCTTCAATTTCTCTTTCAGTATAATTATTAAAGCCCCTGTCACACTGCACCAACAGATGGAAAGAGGATGTAAAATGGAGAAAAACACTGGCCATCTGTTGGTTACAAGACTGTCTCGTTTACGATCAGTGGACTATGACTGGATGCTGAGTGTAAGAGCAAGAGGCAATGAAGGCCTGCAAGGTCTGCGACAGTCTAGGGCTGCTAGGTCTGAAAAGGTGATGACAGGTGAGTTGCTCCCCCTTTTTATAGGCATATATGATTTCCACTAGGTGTGCCTTTGGCATCTCTATGGCATCTCTAGAATCCTTAATATCCCGAGATAGGTCCCCGCTGGCGAACGTTTTTTCTTTTGAAATGCTTTTTTTGCCTAATCTTGCACTCCTTCTTGCAAGCCTTTCTCCGTACATCATACTAATGGGGCACGTCGGTTCCGGCGTCCGGTCCGCTGTCCTCCCTGTGTCCGCTTTCTGCTGGAGCCGGGTCTTGAGTTGCTGCGGGGAATGCTCGCAGCGGATGCCTAGCGGATGTATGCGGACGTGGTAACAATGATGACGATGCAGAACGGATTTCCCCGTTTGCGTCGTGGAGCAGAACGGAACCGTTTTGGATACATTTTGACTCAGATAGTTCTTGGGCATTCAAAACTTTTTGAGCAGAATGATAATGTCAGTTGATGGGATACTGACAGATAGAGAGGAAGAAAAACGAATTCAGTGAGGACAAAACGACAGCTCAATCGCGT